>CAUYTI010064984.1:0-57160 GCA_963575145.1 Galago senegalensis
TCCCCCTGGGTAGAGTGCCATGGCTTCACAGCTCACAGCAACCTCCAATGCCTGGGCTCAAGGGAGTCTCCTGCCTCAGCCTCCCAAGTAGCTGGGACCACAGGCGCCCGCCACAACGCCTGGCTATTTTTTGGTTGCAGCCATCATTGTTGCTTGGTGGGCCTGGGCTGGATTCGAACCCACCACCTTAGGTGTATGTGGCTGGCGCCTTAGCCACTTGAGCCACAGGCACCGAGCCTACAAGTCAATTTATTTACCCCATGTGTTCCTCCTCCCTAGCACCCATTTACTGCCCCTAGGTAGAACTTCTTACACTCCTTATCTCCCCCTGCCTTCTAAAAGGCAGGTATAAAAATATCTGGATCCCACTGGGATATTGGGTAATCACTCTGTGATTCTTCCCCTGCACAGTGTAAATAAACCTGTCCCTCTTATTAATCTGTTTTAATTGTAACTTCATCTTTCCCCGGGGAACTTTCAGGGGAAAGGGCAAGTTTCTCTTCACCCCCACAAAGTCTCCATATACTGTGCAAAGATCAAGTCAAGGTCATCGGGATTTCCATAGGTATCTTTTCTTTATTCTAGGCACATTTGAATGATTCTCTTCTACTATGTGGAAATGGTCCATAGGTTAATGGTAACTATAGTTACACTACTTAATCTGTCAAACTCAAGGTCTAACTGCACGTTAGGACCTATCCCTCTCTCTTCATCCACCCTCCCTCCTATCCTTCCTATCCTCTGGTAACCACCAACCTACTTTCTTTCTTTCTTTCTTTTTTTGAAACAGATTCTCACTATGTTGTCCTTGGTAGAGTGCTATGGCTTCACAGCTCACATCAACCTCAAACTTTTGAGCTTAAGCGATTCTTTTGCCTCCGCCTCCCAAGTACCTGGGACTACAGGAACCTGCCACAAACCCCCAGCTATTTTTTTGTTCTTGTTGGTATTGTTGTTTTAGCAGGTCCTGGCCGGGTCTGAACCTACCAGTCCCAGTGCTTGTGGCCAGCACCCTAACCACTGAGCTATGGAGCCCACCAACCTATTTTATTTTATTTTATATTCTTTTTGAGACAGAGTCTCCAGCTGTCACCCTGGATAGAGTGCTGTGGCATCACAGCTCACAGCAACCTTAAATGCTTGGGCTTAAGCAATTCTCTTGCCTCAGCCTCCCAAGTAGCTGGGACTACAGGCGCCCATCACAACACCCAGCTATTTTTTGTTGCAGTTGTCATTGTTATTTATCTGGCCTGGGCTGGTTTCAAACTGGCCAACTTCTGTGTATGTGGCCGATGCCGTAACCACTGAGCTACAGGTGCCAAGCCGCCACCCTGCCAACCTATTTTCCATCTTCATGAGATCCTCTTTTTAAATCTACCATATGTGAGAACATGCACTGTCTGTCTGTCTGTGCTTGACTTATTTTACTTAAAATAGTGACCTCCACTTCCACTCATTTTGCTGCAAATGACAGGATTTCATTTTTTTTTTTTTTTTTTTTTTTTTGTAGAGTGCTGTGGCATCTTTATCACCCTTGGTAGAGTGCCATGGCATCACACAGCTCACAGCAACCTCCAGCTCCTCTTGCCTCAGCCTCCCAAGTATCTGGGACTACAGGCGCCTGCCATGATGCCTGGCTATTTTTTGTTGCAGTTTGGCCGAGGCTGGGTTTGAACCCGCCACCTTCAGTATATGGGGCCGGCACCCTACCCACTGGGCCACAGGCGCCACCCAGGATTTCATTCTTTGTTAAGTCTAGATAGTTTTCCAGCACATTTTCTTTATCCATCCATTCAATGATAGGCTGGGAAAACTGAATAACCATGTGTGGCAGAACGAAACTAGGCCCCTTTCCCTTACCAAAAAATCAAATCAAAATCAATTATAGACTTAATTCTAAGACCCGAGACAATGAAATGACTAGAAGAAAACCCTCGGGAAGTATTCCAGTGAGAGAGGACACCCGGGAAGCTTGAGGTCTGGGAGAACAGAGGTCTTCTCAAGGAGACCCAAAGGAGACACCTGCCGGGTCCTCCTCCTGGTGACTCAGCTCTTAGGAATCTGTAGAAACTTAACTTCCTGGGACCTGGGAATTGCGGCTTCTGTGAAATCCTGGAGTTCTGTGGGGGCTGGAACAGCTTCTCCAGCTTGATTCAAACTGACCAGTGAGAAAGGTCCCTGTGGGCTGGAACTTTTTGACTGGAGATAAAAAGGGAAAGACCAAGCCGGTCAGGGAGCACAGTCATTTTGAGATTTTTAGATTTGCCATAGCTCTGACAGCTAAATAAAGCATTTTTCCTCTTAAATACGGTGTTTGGGTGTTCGCTCTCTCCATTGGGCCTTATCTTCCTGTAACACCAGAACACTGGTCTGGGTAAAGACTTTTGTGTAAGACCACACAGGCAACAGAAGCAAAAATAGGTAAGATCCCTGCTACAAAGCTTCTTTTCAGCAAATAAGACGATCAAAAAAGTGAAGAGACAACTCACAGAATAAGAGAAAATACTCTCAAACTGTCCACATGACAAGGGATTCATAATCAGAATAGGCAAGAAGTTCAGGCCAAGCGTGGTGGCTCACACCTGTAATCTCAGCACTCTGGGAGGCTGAGGCAGGAGGATTGCTTAAGGTCAGGAGTTCGAGACCAGCTTGAGCAAGAGCAAGACCCGTCTCTACTAAAAATAGAAAAACTAGCTGGGTGTTGTGGTAGGCACTTTTGGTTCCAGCTACCAGGGAGGCTGAAGCAAGAGGATTGCTTGATTCCATGAGTTTCAGGCTGCCGTGAGCTAGGACACCATAGCACTCTACCCAGGGTAACAGAGTGAGAGTCTACGTAAAACAAAAAAGATTTCTCCAAGCCACAGCTCTATTTTTCTCTCAGCTGCTACTCAAATCCCTATTTATTTAACAAGTATTTACTGAGCACCTCGTGTATTCCAGGCATCGTTCTAGGTGCCAGGTATACATCAGTGTACAAAGGAGGCAAAAACTCCAGCCCTCCAGGAGCTTCCATTGCAACAAAGCAAGAACAGACAATAAACAAAATGATAAGAGCATTATTATAAAACCCACTTTCCAGATGAGTCTGAGGAACAAAAGGGTCAAGTGATGGCAGCTAATATAATGTTGGCTGCCGGTAATCAAAGCAGTGCAGTCGGGAGATCAGTGAAGACAGACTTGACATCTTGACATTTCACAAGATGGGGACTTAATTGCCTTTGGAAGGCAGTGGAGACACCGAGCTGTGACAAAGGATTTGTGTTCCTCTGTGTGTTCTAGAATCTCACCAAATCTTGCTCTCTGGGAACTCTGCCGTTGTGTGAAAGAAGCCAGGGTTGGCCTGCTGGGGTAGGGTGACCGGACGTCTCGCTTTTGGCGGGACAGTCCCACTTTTCAACAATTTGTCCCGCCTCCCGCGTCGTTTTAAAAAAGTCCCGATTTTTGGAAAGAATGCACGAACGGGCAGGAGAACAAGAAGGAAATATACGGTTTTCGGCTGCCATGTGGTTATTTCGCCAGAATATGAGTTTTATATTATTTTTGTTAATTTTATAATGTTAAACTGTAATAATAACAAATAATTGCTGAGAAGTGATTATCGAGAACTGCTTATCAAAGTTTGCATTGGTGCCCCACCCCCCCGCCATGTTGTACTGCTTTACCAATGTTAAAATCTGGTCACCCTATACTAAGAGGGCATAGAATAGATGTAAGTTGACCTGTTTTTTATGTAAAAGTTATTTAAACTGATTGGAATTTAAATTACAAACATTCCATTTAAATACTCAAAACATTTCTATTTTTTGTTGTTTTTTTTTTTTTCTTTGAGACAGAGCCTTAAGCTGTCGCCCTGGGTAGAGTGCTGTAGCATTGCAGCTCACAGCAACCTCCAACTCCTGGATTTAAGCAATTCTCTTGCCTCAGCCTCCCAAAAAGCTGGGACTACAGGTGCCCACCACAATGCCCAGGGCAATTTTTTGGTTGTAGTTGTCATTGTTGTTTGGCGGCCGGGCTGAATTTGAACCCGCCAACTCTGGTGTATGTGGCTGGTGCCTTAGCCGCTTGAGCTACAGACACCAAGCCTAAATACTCAAAATATTTCAAAGCTATTTTGGTTTTGTTGTGGCATAATGAAAAAACAATTGGGACAATCATGGAATGACATTTTTTAAATCAAAATTTCATTACTTTTATAACTTGGAGGTAGGGTATCTTGAGTAGCAAAAATGTAAACTGGTATTTTTTTAGAGTTGTGAAGTGTTAGTAGTTTTCCTAAGTTTAACAAATTAGTGTTTTGTCAGTTATTAAGCATTGTGTAAGAAATATTTTGTATTTGTTAAAAAAAAAAAAAACAAATGTAGACATAAGTAAAGCTGGGGATGGACTATGATGACCACGAATCTGACACTTATCCCATCAAAAGATAGGATCTAGTCCCCCACTCTTGAATCTAGACAGGTTTTTTAATTGATTTGACTCAACATAATATGAAGGGCATGATGTTACGCTAGATTTTTGGCTCAGGTCTTAGCCAACTGGCAGCTTCCACTTTCTGTGTCTTGGCACATTCACTCATGGAAACTAACTGCCATTCTGTGAGGAAGCCCAAGCAGTCTTTTAAAGAGGCCTACACGTAGAAGAAACAAAACCCTGTCCTTGTTGACTTTCAGCCAACAGCTAGCACTGACTCTCTGTCATATAGCTAAAACATCTTAGAAATGGCTCCTGCAGCCCCAGTTTAGCCACCCTAGGTGATAACAGAAGGCGCAGAGCCCAGGTGTCCCTACTGAGTCTTGCCTGAATTACAATTATAGATTCATGAGCAAAATTATTGTTTAAACAATTATAGATTCATGAGCAAAATTGTTTTTTTTAAACAATTGACTCTTGAGGTGATTGCTTAGACAGCACTAGATGACCACAACATTCATGACACTATTATCTCTATTTTAATGTATATATGAAAATTCCCATAATAAAGTTTTAAGTGAGTATATAAGCACAGTGCCATGGTGTAACTCAGCATTTGAGCCCTAGGAGGGACGTGATTCTCAAAGGGTGATCTGGGAACCATTTGCATCAGCATTCACCTATGGTGTTTGTAAAATAGATCACCATACCTAACCTCAGACCTAAGGAGTTGGAATCTCTCAGAAGAAAGAAGAATCTGTATTTTTCACAGGTACTGCCAGGTTACTACCACTGAAAGTTTGAGAAACACTGGGCTTGAGCCATGATTCTCAACCTTGGCTTCACATTGTTATCAGCCAGAGAATTATACAAAATATTGTTTCCTGGGTCCCAACCACAGAATTAAAGGTTTAAAAGTTAGAAGTGCACCTGGGCCCTAGGATTTTTTCAAAGATCTTCAGATGATTGCAATATGCCCCCAGGGTTGAGAACTACTGAGCCAGAGGGTTAGGATGTGAAATCTGTAAAAGTGTATATGCAGGAGAGGGCTACAGAGACTGAGAACCAGGCAGAGCCTGCTGGAAAGGGCCCCGCTTGGGAGAGCAATGGGGATGCTTTGTGAGTCTATATGACAAGGACTAACTATACCATAGAGGGTGGAAAACAAGAAAACATGAAAGGAAATGAAGGTACCAAAACACGGACTCAAGTTTTCCTTCATGGTTGAGTACAAAATAGATGTTTCTGTACTGAAAGGAACTCTGATTTTTCATTTTCTTTTCAAAATTGCTTCTACCTCCACTTGACCTTTTTCATTTCTCTCTTGCTATTTCAAAGGCATTTCTGAGCATAACTTCATATTTGGGAGACTGAGTTCAATGGGTGTGGCCAGTTATTAAACCCGTGGAAGAGTTGCTAAGTACCAGGAGTATGTACTTTGTTTCCAAGGGATTGCATGGCCAGCAAATATGATAGGGCACAATTATTCATGTTTGTTTCTTTGAGACAGGGTCTCACTCTGTTACCCAGGCTGGAGTGCAGTAGCATCATCATAGCTCACATCAACCTCAAAGTCGTGATCTCAAGCCATTCTCCTGCCTTAGCCAACCGAGATTATTAGCATGCACGACTATACCTAGCTAACTATTTTTATTATTTGTAAAGATGGAGTTTCATCATGCTCAGACTGGTCTCAGACTCCTGGCCTCAAGTAATCATCTCATCTCAACCTTCCATTGTGCTAGGATTATAAGCATGAGCCACCATACCCTCCTAGCCCCTGGCCCAAATTATTAATGCATCACTATTTAGAGCCTTCCCTCTTCCCCACTGCTAAAGATAATTTTGTATTTGTCCACTTGATTTTAACACGTTCTTCCCCTCTCCTCCAAATGGAAGAGAATTTGGAAAAATGAACTGGGATTTGGGATGAGAGAAGAGGCACCAGATAACTGCACTGGCTGCTTGCTGAGTTTTGTCCAGGTGTGAGTAAAACAGTAAAAAAGGGTACAACTAAGGAATGCTGTGGATTATAAAAGGAATTTCTTTTGAGATTTTCTGAGAAACCAAAAATAAGAGGATTGAGTTGCTTTCTAAGTACTTTTACTTGCTCCTTAAATGGATCAGCCACACTGAGACCAGTCGCTGATACATGAACATTGTATAAATATGAACCAGTTTTAGAAGTCGCAGGACTACCCCAGGGACTTTCTGTCTCCTTGCAAATTAGATGCAGGGCTCATGAGCTAACATTTTCCTTTTTCACCATTTATATATATATTTATTAATAAACTTCCACGAATTACCATATGCAGTATATTTAATTAGTCCATTTTTTAGCACCACAAGAGGAAAAAAATGAATTCTTGTTATTCTATTCCAGATGGAATCTCAAATCTAAAATATTTTTTGGATAGCCATATGAAAAAGGCAAGAAAAAGTTTTTTCCTGGTCATTAGTAACACCACAACTTATCTATACTCCTTAAACTCAATTAGGAGTTAAACTTAATTTTCATTTGCATCAAAATAATTGGACAGAATGTTAGTGGGAAATGGTCCAGGGTTCTAAGTAGATCCATGGGGACAGAGATGATTAATGTTTACCAAATATTAGAGGGCTCCTCTGCATTTTCCTATCTCCCTGCAATTAGGTTGTGGCCACATGACTAGAACTGGAGAATGAACTTCAAGTAAAAGGAATATTTTTGTTGCTCATTTTTAAGTCTGTATTTGAATGCCAATGTGTTTCCTCTATTCTTCTCCCCTCTTTTCTGCAGTGACCTGGAAGCTATAGAATGCAAATGGCATCTCTTATAAGTTGTAAGCTGAAGTCACTGTTTAGACAAGAGCTGCCAAGGGGAGCCTGCCTTAGGCTATCCTATGAGTGAGAAGTATGCTTTTATTAGGCTAAGCCACTGAGAAATTCAGGTTTATTTGTTACTGAAGAAAAACCTCACTTTATCCTGACTAATTCTGTCCTTGGGGAAATTAAGAAGAAACTGTGTTATCCTTCTTATTGGAAAACTATGTAGAGGAAATGGTTACTACTCAGAAATCAAATCAGGAAGGCTACCTTCCCACTTGATGGGAGCTGCAAGGATAGATTAGATATAAACACTATAAGGCAAGATAACTTTGCATCTATTTGCCCAGATTCTCTGAAGTCCCGACTGGACTGATTTCCTGACTCACACCTTTTGCAACAAACTTTTCAATAAACTTTATTTACCTGGGTGGCGCTCTGTGCAGAATTCTGTGTTGAATTTGAGGACTGTGTGGCTGTGGGGACATCCATAGCTCTATCAGTTAAGGACAAAGATTAGCTACTAATCTTCATCTGGTTAATGATTTCAATACTCTCTTCTCTTTTCTCCATGTTATCCACGTTAAAGATGGTCAATAGTAGTAAGCTACCTAGGAGATGGCCCCAGTCCTCAAAGATCATTTGGTCAAGGCTGGATGATGTAAAGAAAAACTGACTTCTTGACTTTAGGCCCTCAGAACTTTAAAATGGTGCTATGTAGCTTTAGACAAAAGGATATTTATTTTCATTTTTATGTAAATAATAGCCCTTAGCAAATTAAACTGGATTGAAAGTTTAAAAATCAACTCTTTTTTACTTAAAACTAAAAACTTTCTTTAAAGACCCAGCAAGATCATATTTTTAAAGCCCTGCTTGGATAATAAATATGAAAGTTCATTATGAACCATTTGTTTTTGGTACTATCCATAGACATGCTCTCTTGATTGGTTTTACAGAAACAGAGACTAGCCATCATATTTCAAAGACTACTTAACCTCAATAAAAATTTAGAATTATTCTCATGTAGGCAGATGCCTCGTGGGTGCCTTTGTCCTTAACTAATAGAGCTGTGGACGTCCCCACAATCTATCTCTGTTTGAATAGTGTGCAATCTGGTTATTCTGTGAGTTTTATTTTTTTCAAGCACCCAAACCCAGCATTTAGCCCATGGGTTTCTTTATTACCATCTAGGGAGCCCTGGCAGACTGGAGCCATTTTTCCCTCTGACAGACCTTTAAATGATTCTTCATGCTTTTGTCACATAATTAAAATTAGATTACTTCAATTCCCTGCTGGCTGGCCTGAGTGGGGGCCCTTGTAAAGCCTCCAGCTGGCCCAGGGGCCTTTGAAAAGAGGAATATGGTCCAAACACTCTCAGCCGCTGCCTTGCCCCACCCCCAGCCTAGAAGCCATTGTGTTCTTTGCCAGTTAAACAGGATTTACCCAGAGTTTATCAATGGCTGCTTATTTTCTGAGAGCTGGATTTTCCATTCTAAAGAACATGGACTCAGAGATTGGTATTTTTTTTTTTCAAAGGAGCAGGAGCTGTCCTGGTCCCCCATTTCTCAGCACCCACAGAGCTCACCTTTTAGTGGTTTTCCTGGTGGGTCAGCTGAAATGGATGACCCAACAGAGCATCTGAGTGTACATATTGTAGTATATGTTTACTTCCAAATAATTGTTTAGTTTCTCAGCCAAGGGGGAAATCAAAATCCCTTCTCTCCTCCCTGGGCCCTTTTCCTTTAAACCTCCCCAATCTTCTGCCCATAAGACACTCCCTGGCTGGGTTTCTACTGGCAGCCTGAATCAGGGCGAACACTGAACCGTGAAAGCTCCTGTCACTGTAGACAGCACAGAACGCCTCCTCCTCGCAACACACCTCCTCCAGCTGGATTTTCAACATCTGCCTCTTCTCTCTCCTCCTTAATTTCATAAATAAATAAATGCAGAATGCAGAGAATTCCTTCTGTCAAGGAATCTCAGCTCCCTCTGCTAAAGAACAGTTCTCAGTCACTCTTGGCATTTTCTCTCTGGCCAAATGCCTTCTTCCTGATCTTTCCCTGGGTCATTTCAGTTCATCTTCCTTCTGTGTGCTTTTCACCCTTCCACTTTCTATTATATAGCACAGTGGAAAAAGTGATGTGAGCTAGACTCCACGTTCACCACCCAGTGCTATAACCCTGAGCAAATGACTTAACCTCTCTGAATTTTATTTCCTTATCCTAAAATTAGTAATAATAATATCCACCTTAAGTGACTGGAGGGAAGAGTGGGGATAATACAATTACTGTCAGGTTTATGGTAAGTGCTTTAGGCTGGCTTCTCAGAAGAGCAGAGAAATTACACTCTTATGCTCAGTTATTAAACACTCCTTTCCCTCTTTCTGTAAAAGGCAGTTAATTTTTGTAACTTATTTATTACCAAATCCTTCACAATATGGTGGATTTCTTTTAAGTCCTTAAATAGGGAGTGCCATGGTCATAATTTCTATTAGCACACCTTGGCTGCTGTAAGGGGTATGTGGGGGCACGTGTGTACCTAACACTATTTACAGCGTCCCAGGCACTGTGATCTATGATAAGCACTGGACCCTGTTCTGTAAAGTATCTCTCTTAAATCCCTATTTTACAAGAGGAAATCAAAGCTTAGGGATCAAAACTTGCTTGAAGCCATAGTTAACAACTGGCAAAGCTAAAATTTGAGGCCGAGAGGTCTGGCTCTGGAGCCTGCACTATTTCTCAGGGATGCAGGGAGGTCAGTCCTAAGGATGTAGAGAATGTTCAGGAAAAAAGAATGCAAAATTCTCAGGAATCTTAAGACATCTTTTATGGTCCTATTCCTGTGGCCCCTCTCTACCTCTCTGGATCCTCGAGCTCAACCAGAGGCAATGATATCTTCTAGGGGACATTTGGTCATGTCTAGATAGAAACATCTTTGGTTGTCACAGCTGGAAGGTGGGAGGCTGGGTGCTACTGGTATCTGGTAGGTAAAAGCCAGGGACACTACTAAGCATCCTGTCATGCACAGGACAGCTCCCTCCACCAAAGAATGATCTAGCCTAGAGTATCAATAGAGCTGAGGTTGAGAAAACTGACTCTACACCTATGAACTATCTTCAATTCCTTCCCACAAAAGGGTGGAGGGTAGGGAGGAATAAGAAAATCCATGCAAATTATTTGTTTTTCCTATACTACCTTCTGGCATAAAGCTATCAGGTCAGTACCAAAGCAACTCAATTTACACAATGACATCTATTGGAGATTAGGATTATTCAAGAGCAATAAATGCTGAGATCTGATTTAAAACATTTAGAGAGAGTGGTGCCTGTAGCTCAGTGGGTAGGGTACCAGCTACATATACCAAGGCTGGTGGGTTCAAATCCAACCAGAGCCAGCTAAAGCAACAATGACAACTGCAACAACAAAGAAAGTAGCCGAGCATTGTGGCAGGCACCTCTAGTCTCAGCTACTTGGGAGGCTGAGGCAAGAGAATCGCTTACACTCAAGAGTTTGAGGTTGTTGTGAACTGCGACACCACGGCACTCTACCCAGGATGACAGCTTGAGACCCTGTCTCAAATAAATAAATAAATAAAAATAAAAATAATTAAAAAAAATATTTAGAGAATACCACTGAAGTGTTTATCACAGATAAAAGGTTGAAACCAGGCTTACACTTCTCACCACTTACAAAAATTAACTCATGCTGGATAAAAGATTGAAATCTAAGACACAAAACAATAAAAACTCTAGAAGAAAATATGGGAGAAACTCTGAACAATATCAGCCTTGGGAAAGAACTTATGAAGAAGACACCATTGGCACTTGCAGCAACAACAAAAATAAATAAATGAGACCTGAACAAGTTAAAAAGCTTCTACACAGCTGAGGACACAATTACCAAAGCAAATAGTCAACCTTCAAAATGGGAGAAGATATTTGCATGCTATGCATCTGACTAAGGGCTTATAACCAGAATCTATAAAAAACTCAAGCAAATCAACAAGAAAAGAGCAAATAACCCCATTAATTACTGGGCAAGAGACATGAACAGAATCTTTTCCCAGGAGGACAAGATGAATGGCAGAAAAATGCATGAAAAGATGCTCATCATCCCTAATCATCAGAGAAATGCAAATCAAAAACACTTTGAGATATTACCTAACTTCAAGAAAAATAGCCCATATCACAGGGTCTCAAAGCCACAGACGCTGACATTGGCATAGAGAGAGGGGAACACTTATGCTTTGTAGGTGGGATTGCAAACGAATATAATCTCTTTGGAAAGATGTATAGAGAATCCTCAAAGAACTAAAAGTAGATCTTCCATCTGATCCCACAATTAACTAGGTATCTAGGTATCCCTACCATTAACTAGGTATCTATCCAGAAGAAAAATAATCATTTTATCATAAAGATATTTGCACTTAAAGTTTATAGTAGCTCAATTCACAGAAATGTGGAAACAATCCAAGTGCCCATCAGAACATGAATGGATTAATAAACTGTGGTATATGTATACCATGGAGTATTATTCAGCCATAAAAAGATGAAGACTTTGTATCTTTTTTATTTACCTGAAAGGATTTGGAGAACATTTTCCTAAGTGAACTGTCTTAAGAATGGAAAAACAAGCATCCCATGTACTCAATACTAAGTTGAAACTAGTATGTTAACAACTACAAGCCTACATGACATAAAAACTCTTTCAAGAAGGTGGGGAGGGAGAGGAGGCCTTGTAAGTTCCTGCCTAGCCCATCAATGTACAGGTATATGGCACATTTCCTGGGTGAAGGACTCAATTACAACTTGGACTTTACCTTACAAATGTAAACAATATAACCTAATTATATGCACATTAATCAAAAAAAACCCATGTAGTACCCCATAAATGTATGCAATTATAATTTGGCAATGAAAAATAATATTATTTTTAAAAATAAGTATAAATTAGAAAAATAATAGTGACAGCATATAGCATGGGATTTATATTTAAGTACAACCTAAAGCATTTTAAGACCTTGTAAATACAATGAAGAACCAATGTTACCAGTCTTAAATAATAAATTACTAAATGCATGTAAAGATGTAAAGGCAAGTAAAGTTTGTACTAGCACCTTAGAAAAGACTGCTAATCATACGAAGCCAGACAATTAAGTTCACAAACTCATCTTAGAAAAAGTGCTTTGAAGGCTAGACTAGCTGCTGGTGTGGAGGCATAGCTTCACAAGGGGAGTATTTCGAAGGTGACCCTAGTGATTATTCAGCAATGAGGTATAGAGTGCCTTTCCTAGGACGAGTCCACAAATTTAATTGTCAGGGCTGGCATTTGTATATAAATTTTGATGTAATATGTCATCAAGCGGTAAGACTGTGTGGTTTAATAAAGAAGAGAGGAGAGGGTAAAACCGAGGAAAGGTTATACAGGATCTCTCTGTTATTTTTCAACACTTGCATGTGAATCTACAATGGTCTCAACATTTTAAGTATAATTTTTAAAAAATGAAGGGAGGAAGGCTAAAAGAATGGACAAGACAGACAGAAAAGAAGGAGAAAATATGTATCACATTTGTCTTTTGCTTTTTAAAATTACATTTCTATTTGTAGCAAGGTACTACCAATCATGTAGTAAAAACAAACATGATTGGTAGTAACTTGCTTATTTTCAAGATAATGTTATGATGTGTACTAAGCCCATGGGAGGAACATGAACACTTTAACATCAACCTTCCTCTGAGCAAGGCAGGGTCAACTCATCCATTAGGCACAGTAGACACAGGGTCTAAAGCTGAAGGAGCTCAGGAAATTTCATTCCAAAATATAACTCCCCCCCCCATAAAGAGTATTTAGAATGAAAGCCCCTTAGAGATCAATAGGCCATTGGAAGAGGCTTCCCTTCTATCTGCATAAACCATCAAAAAGAACAATTAACTTCCCTGCCCCTCCCTGTTATCTCAACAAATTACAGGAAGGAATATCAAGAATGGGCATCTAGACCTAGCCCAGATCATTTTAAATATAACACCTTTCCCTCAGGTTAATTCAGTATGCAAATAGAATCATTTATAAGTCAGTTTGTTTCACAGCCCCCCATCCATTCTCCCAAATACCTATTCATCCTCCCTAGTAATCATTTCTTGCCCCTAAACAGCATTACCTATATTCCTCATCTCCTCTCCCCTCTAAAAGGATAGTATATAAACTTCTGAACCCCTTTGGTTCACTCTGTTATTCTCTGGCATACAAACAGCAAATAAACCTCTTTCTCTTACTAATCTGCCTTAATTGTGAGTCAGTTTTTTAGGGCTCATGAAAATGTTTTAATCTTAATTTATTTTAAAATAAGAAAAAATGAATATAATAATTCATAATATTATAAATGTTGTATTTTATTATGTTCTTCAATATAATTGTCATAATGAATACATAATGAATTGAGTCTAGATTACATTAATCCCTCTATCAACATCATAAAATATCATTAAAAATGTTTTTAATGAAGGAAGGGACTCAGTAGGGGTTGCTAAGACAAGAAGGACAGCAGTGGCACCTTGTATTTGTCCAACATTGCCAAAAAATGAACTGCTCTACATCTGTAAAATGTCTAGTTACAGCCTACCTGCTGAGGCTGCAGTAGTCATTTTTATTTGAATCATTTTACAAGGGAAGGAAATCTAACACTTTGCTACCTTCTTAAATGAAACATTTCCTTGATGATTCAATGGTTCAAGGTCAACATTTACTGGGCACTGTTTCTGCCTCTCTCCTGCCCTAGAGCTCTAAATCTTGCCTCCTTTCTCCCATCCCCTCCCTCCATAGTTCTATTTGCCTCTCCTTTCCCATTCCTTGCTCATGGTCTGTTCTTTATGTGAAATAAGATGCCTAAGCTGGCTGAGATGATAAATGGAGTCAATAAGCCCCAAATGACCACAAGGGTAACTCTTAGAAAGGTTCATACTCTTTAGATTCTGGTTTACAATTTCAGTGACTCAGAAAGTTCCTGTCCACTTAGTTCCCCTTGGGTTTCTCATAATCTAGTTGAGAAAACAAGGCAAACGTTAAAAAAAAAAAATTAGAGATTCACAGGAGAAAGGCTAGAATTAAACACCACAATAACAAACACTGTAGTAGATCAGGGAAGGAAGTAAAGTGGTAACTCAGCCTCCAGAGAAAGACAAGGAAAGGCCTGGCATCCCAGCTCTACTGCTTACTTGTTGCATGACCTTGAGTACATTACATGGCCTCTCATGCTTTGGTGTTCTCAACTGTAAAATAGGGTGATCATACTATGAACTTTGTGCTATTTTTAGGAGTGCTAAATGAGAGTATGTTTGTGGAGTTCTTAGATTAGCACTTGGCTTATCCTCTGTGTTTGTTAAGTAAGTTCTCAAGGCACAGGGACTGACTTTGTCAGCTTACATAGAACAAAGAGGGAGAGGGAACCCAGGATGCCAACTGAGCCAGCAGTCACATAAGTATTATAGCCCTGAATCCCATATTGCTGAGCAAGTGTGCCCTTCCACACTTGACTGCTCCAGGGTATCTGCCATTTCTTTGGGTATTAGAATCAGGCTAGGTTCTCAGTCTTCTCTGAAAAGTAGAAATTCTTCTTTTGCTGAAAGGCCATAAATTTTCTTATTCCATCTTGAGGCATCCCTTTGACTTTGGTCCCAGGAGGCAACCCAGGAGAATTTTTATAGATTCCATTGCTGTCCTTAATTTCACAATGATAATTCTTGGCATATATATGTCTATTATACTATGTATATGTATGCATGCATGTATATAAGGAAATGATTTGAGGTCACTGGAGAAAGAGCTTGTGAAATGGTGTTGACCATTTGCCAAAGACTTCATGTCTATAAAACCATTATTGTGACAATCATTTTGTTCTAGCACCAGTGCATGAATTTTTGATGAATTTTTGCAGGTGTCCACTGCATGATTATCCATGTTCCTGGCAATAACTGATAACCACAAACATCTTGGGACCTGCTTCCCTGCCCTGTTGGTGTTTCTTTTATTAGCACTGGAGGCTGCTGGGCATGAGTAAGTAGAAATGATCTATTGCATTACAGAAGACCAAAGACAAGGTGAACATGGTAGGTAGGCTGGTTTCTACTCACAAAGTGTCCATGGACTTCTGATCTTGTCGGGCAGCCTGCACACTATATTCAGCTTCCCATGGGACTTTGCAAAGGTGACACCAGGGCACTGAGAGGTGTGGATGCGAGGAAGGGTACCTGCCAGTCATCATCTTGTTGTGGCTATCTTAAAATGTCAAATCCACATCCATCCCCAAATTCAATGCCAGAAGCCTGATTACCTTTAGGAATTGGTTTCCTGGTGTGTAAGTATGTATGACATCTGTCAGGGCACCCTTTAGTCTGCCCAAAAGCCAAGTGCCATCAGGTGTTGCCTGGTGTGCTGGCCACACAGAGCAGCCTTCTCTTGCTCACTGGCCTGAGCTCTCTGCTGCTACTTTTTGGGATGCCTGCAGAGACCACTCAGCCACTCTGTTTTTAATTGCTATAAGGGTTGAATCACAATTTTTTTTTAATAAAGAGAAAGATGCTGAAAAACTATCAGAAAACTTTTAATACTTTTAAGTTTTGATCCAAGGAAAAAAATAATTGAACCAGAGTTGAGAAGGCAATAAAGATGATACAATAGTGATACGAAAAGCACTAACCAATGAATAGTTGTGAAAACTAAAAGAAAAGTGGGGGAGGGTAGAGAGGAGATATTACTTTAAGTGTAATTTCTTAACTAATAAATTGCTATTTCTGGGGCATAAAATAATAAAGGCTAAAGACTCAATCTACTCTAGAATGTTTTATCCCTTTCAGTCACTTCATTGTTTTAAGGCATTATTTAAAACAAACAACAAACCTCCAGACCCAGATAGGACTCAGTCCTGTATTTGCTTATTAGGTTAGTTGTCACCTATAGGAACTCTGAGGAAAGGGGACAAGAGGCAAATAAATTTTGATTATTTTGATCATCACCTAGAAGGCAGGAGCACAGACCTGGGAAAACATACTCAGCAGGCCAGTAGAGAATCTTGGTTAATCAAAAGGTGTCTTGATATAGTAAATGATTGACAGCCCACAAAGGGAAATTCAGTGATCAAAGTGACATTTTCAGTAAATGGGGAAAAGAGGTAAACCTTCAATACATAGTATTAGGACAAGCGGGTAGCCACCTGGAAAACACTAAATCAACCAAAATAATTTCCAGAGAGAAAATATATTTAAATGTAAACAATAAGACCTTAAAGTATTAAAAGAAAACAAAAAAATTAATTATGGAGTGAGCAAAGACCTTTGTATGATTCAAAACACAAGAACTATAAAAAGTTAAATTTAACTGTATAAAAATAAAATATTCTGCCCAGCAAAGAAAAGACATTAAAATACAAGAAAATCAACAAACATAAAAATTTGCAAGTCATATCACAGGCATTCAGATAATCTCCAAAATTTATAAAGACTTACAAATGCTTCTTAGACACATAAAAAGATTCTCAAAACTCATATTAAAGGAAACACAAAATAAAAAAACATAAAAATGATACTGAAATTTTGGTACTTGTCCCTACAGTCAAATGAAGAATATGGACAAGTGGTTTGAGACGGAAAGAGAAGTTTATTAATTTGCCAGCAAATGAGGAGGTTGGAAGACTCCCTTCTTATAATACCAATGTCCTCTCTAAAAGCAAAAATACAGAGTTCTTGGGGGATGGAGGTTCAGCTTCAGGCTACTGCTATTCAACTATAGCTGATGGTCCTGATCAGCCCCATCCCCTGAGAAGACAATCTCAGTGACCTCTCCCTGGGCCTTGAGTCATCTCCTGTGATATAAAGAACAAAGGACACTTTTCTGCCCAAGGCCTGATTATTGGCCTTGGGGCAAGGATGCAGATTTTAGTTCCCCAAGAAGGATGAGGGGTTTTTAAAGAGACAGCTTGTAAAACATTTTTACCCTTTTTCAGGCTGTTTCCTCTGTTACAAAACATAACTTGGCAGCTACAGATGAAGCGATCACAGGGATTCTCAAATCTAACATGCATAAAAACCAACTAGAGATTAACACAGATTCTAACTGAGTAATTAACACAGTTTCTGAGAAGATCAGGATGGGGCTTGAGAATTGCATTTCTAACAACATAACCATTACATTGTGCATCATGTATTGCTGGTGGCGATGTAAATTTGGAGGGCAATTTGGTCACATCTTTCAAAATAAAAAGTATACATCTTTGTCAGCATTTCCACTTTAGCCATAATTCTGTGAGATATTCATACATGTAAACTAGGGAATTCACTGCAGGATTATTAATAATAGTAAAATCAATATGAATATCCTTCAACAGGAAACTATTTAAATACACGATTCATTGAATATGTAGATAGAAAAAGAATAAGGCTGATATGGAAAAAATCTCCAAGATATTTTAATTCTACAAAGAAGGTTCAGAATAGTGGGCAAAGAAAAGCCACATATATTTAGGTGTATGTGTGTAATTGCTTCATCAAATGTGCTGAAGATAACTTGTTTCCACTCCCTATCACCTGTTAAAACCTGCTCTGTGATCTAGTCCTTTCCCTTCCCAAAGGTGAAATCTCAGGCATATTCCATAACTCTTTTAGACATATATAGATAACATACACATGTGTACACATACAAACAGGGAAGTGGGTGCCTCCAATGTAGCTGTCTTTCTATCTTCTCTTCCACTGCTGGCTGATGGCCACAGCAACCTGCTCTTGGATTGCTTATGTACCAATCATCAGGCATTGTCCACTGTGTCCCTCAAATTCCAGGAGATCCAATCAAACTCTCCAAGTACACTCCTTCAAACCCCTCTCAGGTTTGAGCAGCAGTAAAGCAGAAACTTTTATCTTGTTTAAGCTACTATTTCTGGAATCTCTACTGCTTGCTTCATTGTAATAGATGTAGGTATAGATTCTTTTGATATAGACCCCGGTTCCTAGCAGCAGAGACATTTTGTTTCACCCTCAGGGTATTATTGGTCAATAGTCCCAAACTTGAAGATTCCACATAAACCTCCAGATTTTTTAAAATGTGAAAGATTTGCCAACACAGGGTTCTTTTCAACATTGCACTTGTTCTTTTCAACATTTGACTGGAGTGGAGCAATGGTTGACCCTCTAAGGGGACCCTCCAAGGTCCCATGTTCCCAACACTCCCTGTTGTCTCAGGTCTACTTATTATGTCAGTATTATCTTTCTTATACCCTCCTCTTTCTTTCATTTGTGTCCATTTCAGTTTTTGACCCCCATTCTGGCCATAGGGAACATTAACAACAGAGCAAGGCAAATTTGTAAAACTTTCAGAATATCCTACTACTTCTTTCAAATTTTTTCCACTAATTTTAACTCCCTGTTCCTCCCTCAAAATCCAAGAAGCTGATGTTTTCTTACTGCCCCACGTTCTACTTTTCCTGAAAGAAAGAAATGTGACCATCTCAATACTAGACAAATTGTTAGTGATTTAATAAATCCTTTAGTGGGGAAAAAAAATAGCTGAGAGTTGTTTAAACCATTCTAAATGGTGAAATTCCAGCCATCTTGACACTTTGACCAATGAGATGTTTTGGGGTGGTAGATTCTTCTCTAAGACCCTTCAAACCACATCTTGTGGACAGTTTCTCCTTGTCCACTTTATGTCATCCAAATAAAATCTTTGCCAAAATGATCAGAACAGCTGTTCCTTTTTTCTTCTCAGCCTAGTTGCTTGCCAGGGAATCCCTGCCCTAGTTGGGTTTTTCCTGGGAGAAATATTTATATAATTCATTTCTATTCTGGGATGGGGTGCCCTGTGTGTTGTAGCTTACCAGAAGTTTAATATGTGCTAACGCTGCAGTGTGGCTGCAATTAAAAAAAAAAAAAAAACGAAGAAGAAGAAGAAAAAGAAAGAAAAGAAAACTTGAACATAAACTTAGCCACATCCATAGATAGAGAAAGCACAGGAAGTCATTTCACTGTGCTCTGAAATCCTAACTCACATGTGGGGATTTTTACAAATCATTCTGGGAATCCACATTTTGAGAAGAATCCTGACAAGTCAAGAGCATTCTAAGAAAAGAATCCAGGAGAGGGGAGAGGTTGGAAACAAACCAACAATAAGAGAAGACTAAAGAAGGACTCTGTGGCTGCCTTCAAAGATTTGAAAGGCTGTCACCAAGGGGAGGAACCACGTAGATAAGGGCTTTATTATGCCAAAGAACAAACTAAGACCAATGGATAGAAGTTAAGGTTTGGGAGCGAGAAGAGACTTTGGCTCAGGAAATAAATTTAACAGCTACTAGATGGAGATTGGAGGAAAATGACTTTCCCTTTCACTAAAAATATCCTGAGAGAGGCTGTTTGACCATCTGTTTGGAGTGCTATAGAAAGAATCCTTACCCTGGTTGGTGGCCTGATTTGATTTTTGTTGGGACTCTTCAGACCAAATTCCACATTTATATGGATTCTGCTTGCCTATCCTATAGAATGCATAATGCATAAATGCAGGATAATGTCTCTACCTATTCCATTTGAAATGCAGTATAATCATTTAGGTCTAATTACATCAATATTCTCTTTCAGACCGAGTGATCTGTATTATTAAAATCAGTGATTTCTGCAGTTTTTTCTTTATGCTCCTTGGATGTGCAAACGTTGTATTCTTTGCTGTCAGTAAGCATGTTAAATAAATTTTAACTCCATGGATTTTTCCTAATTGCTGTTGCAAAGAAAATGATGTGGCCAATTGTTTATTCCATGGATAGCCTTTTCATGTCTCCAGAATATGGCCAACATATCTATGACTCATGTTCACAGGACAGAAGGATTGTTCTGGCTTATGCTTTTACTACTTTTGGCCAATTGGGGAGTTATTTATAAACATTTATTGATTTGGATTCATAAACCAAAGTGAAAAAAAAATCTTGCTGTGCTGGTTGCTATGGTAACTAGCATTTCACACATGTATCTGCCAGCAGTGATGGCTCAGAACAGAAATCAAAAGCCTACCTGTAGCTTCTCACAGCATATTTACTCCTTTTGTTATTTTTACTGAAAATTGGAGATTTCCCCTACTAGGGCCAAGTGCTGGCATTGTATTGGGGAAAAAAATAGTTTTGGGGTTTTTTTTTCCATTTATTCCTAAGGTGATTCCTATACTTCTCTTGGGTGTATTTTCCAAACAGCCATAATTTCTAATCCATTTTGGTTGTCAAGAATTAGAGCAATTCCAACATAAATCCAGTTCTCTGTCATGTGTTGAGGGTGATATGGAAGAAACCTGGATTCTAGTCTTTATCTTCAAGGAACTTATAGCTAGAATCGAGGAACACATACATAAAGCAGCAGGCAGGCAACACACGAAAAAACGTAGTGAAGTGGTGAACCACACAACATAGAAGATAATAGAAGCACAGCACACATAGGCCTCACAAAGACATGGAACTAGTTTGAACTGTGTGGCCTTGAGGAAATTACTTCAATTTTTTGTAAGCGTGTTCATATTTTTTTGTAACTTACTGAAAAGAAAACCATGATCACTTCATAGGGTTGTTTTAAGGATTAAATAAAAGGATTATATAAAGTGCCTAGAATAAGACCCATAGCAAGCATTCAATTAATGGGAATCATTATTCCATGTGTTGAGATAAATGTTTTAGATAAGAAATTTATGCCTTTTTTTTTTTTTTGCTGGGAGAAGTTCTTGGTTTAGGGGAGACGGAAGTTTATACAATTTTTTGGGCCTATTTTAAAAACATAATAAAAATGTATGAATGTAAAATCAGCACAATGAAACACTCCAAATTCAAAACTTAAGAAGTTGATACAAATCTAAAAATATAACATTTTATTTTATTATTTAATTGCATAACTCATCTCTCTAAGATTTCTTCCTACATATCTGACTATGTGCTCTGACTGCCTCTTCATATGACATTGATTTTATAACATTTTCTATAAAGCAAATGGAAAATTCAGTCACTATTCTAGCAGGGTTCATTGAAATTTGCTTTTTGTCATTGACAGTGGGGATGTATAAAACATGTGACTTCACATGCAGATATACTTGCTATTTCTGGCACTGCTACAGGCTTAAGACTTACAAACACAGGAATTTTGGTAAGTTTTATTTTACGTGATTACCATAACATAGGAAAAATATATAGTGCCTGTATAATTTTACACACTGCATCACAGAGTATATTTCAAAGACAACTTCTGTTTTGACTAGGGATCCATGAGAATCCAATACTTGCCTTACATTTTTCTACACTTGGTGATTGGAAGAATTTTCCAAAGACAGCCTTCCAGCTCCATGCATTGCTAACCTTGTTTCTTTTCTATTGTCCGTGTATTTCTGGCTCCAGGAAGAAGACACACACACCTTAATTGACCTGTGGACCTGCCCAGGGCATCAGCAAAGCAGGCAGGAGGAGGATTCCTAGAAGTCATTCCTATGCCACAGTGGCCAACAATAACCCAGCAATATATGAAAGCTGATGCCTACCACATAAACATATTCTGCTAAATCTAAACTAAATATTTTCCCAATTTCACTGTCCCTAAGTTAGATCCTCAAAATATCTATGGCCTCCTCTCACCACTCAGCATGAGGAGAAGAGAGCATTGTCTGGTCCACTGCAGTTAGAATATCTTATTTATGCTAATTTGGCACTGCCCACATGGACACATCCCTAGGGCCTCTCCTGGGTCTGTGGGAGGGGCTAGTGCACATAAGGGCTGAAGATTAAGCTTTGTTACCTTCATGGAAATGCTTTGGATACCAGAAGGACATCAATTGGGGATACTCATGCAACCACTCTACCACACTGCCTTAGGTCAACTCTTTCTGCTTTGGGGCAAAGGTACTTTTATTTCACATGTCAGAAGGAAAATAAGCAAGGTGTCTGAAGAAATACAGTGAACTTAAGGGGTCCTGGGCAGCCAGGCAGGAGCAGTGTCCTTGTCAATAAAGCTTGATGACAGCCAAGTCTGGAGGACCTTAAAGGGCAGGCAGAAGAAGGCCTGCCAGGCTTTTGGCAGGAGACAGTCAGAATGAAAGCAGTTTGAAGTACCAGTTTGAATGAATGCCTACCAAGCCTTAGGTGTTTGCAGAATCCTCTAGAAAAACATGTAGACCTAATTAAAAGGCAAAACTCAATATGGCAAAGGGATCATAATAGATATTAATTATCTAGATCATAAGACTAGGGAAGCATGTTCTCTGAGAATATGCTCCTTAGGGTGACTATGGATCTGAACAGACCATCTGATAGAAACACCCTTAGGATGGGTGGTGCCTATGGCTCAGTGAGTGAGGTGTCAGCCCCACATACCGAGGGTGGTGAGTTCAGACCCAGCCCTGGCCAAACTGCAAGAACAAAAAAATAATAATAAAAGAAAAGAAACACCCTTAGGATGATCCCCTGGGGAACAATCTATGAGGCTACAAACACACAGGGATTATAGGGGAAAAAATTGTGGCTAGCAGTTCTGTTAGGATGTGGACTCTGCTGGAATTTTAAATCAACATCTCAACTTGTCCTCAGAAGTCAAGATACAAACAGCAGAGGCCAGGGACCAGCCTGCTCTCAGCCAGGCTAGTCCACATTCACCATTCAGTGTCACCCAGCATCGTCATGAATATCCCAGTCTGTCTGACAGATGACTGCACAGTGATCAGAGGAGAAATAGGGTGAGCTATGGAGTGCCTAGAGAAATAAGAAATGTGCCCACAAAAGAGGACGGAATTAACCAGAATATCTGGCTGAAAAGTCCTAATAATGAGAAAGACCCAGCAGGCTGCAAGGGTATCAATGTTCACATTACTATATTTTGTACCCTAAGTCAGTAAAGCAGAGTGTATGTATCTTATATATTGGGCCAATATGTTTGGGCTTTTAATTGATTTCATATTTATTCAGTAATGATTGTGACTGTCTGTGTGTGAGTCTATTGTTAGTGAGGGAGAAGGCAAGGTTCTCTTGGAGCTCCCATAATAGTCAAAGGAGAGGGGAAATAAAGCATAATAATGTCAGATACTAAGTTGCTATAAACATATAAAAGGGGCAATCAAATAGAGTCTGTATCACAGGAGGAAGGAGCTCAGAGATTTGATCTTGATGACCACGAAAGATCTCTGAGAGAACAGGGTAGATGTACAGAGATAAATAGGGGCCCAACATCCAAACATTTGGATGAGTCAAAGCAAGCTTGGCAGAGAGAGCTGCAAGAACCAAATCCCCAAGGCAAGAGAAGAGAATGGATGAGCTGAGTGGGAAAGGGAAGGAGTGGTTATGGGATGGGGGTGCAGAGGTGGGCAGGGACTGTCACATGATTTACAGCCTAGAAGTCATGGTAAGGGATGTGGGTTTTAGTCTTGGTGCAATGGGAAATCCATTGCAGTGGAGTGACATGGTCTGACCAATGTTTTCAAAGATGATTCTGGCTACTAGGTGGGATGAACTATAGGAGTCAATGTTGAGAGCCACGCAGTCAACATATAAGAATGAGTTGACCTAGGGCAGTGTGGTAGAGAGGTTACATTAATGGCCCCAATTGATGTCCTTCCAGTATCCAAGGAAGGTAATTTTGTCTGTAATTTACAATGCCTTCCATTCTGACTCTGAGCTTGAGCAATGTAATAGGAGCAGAGAATTGCAAAGGGCCTGTGCACTAGGCCTGCGCACTCTCTTGCATGATCAGTCTGGCTTGCTCCTGGAGCCCTGCTATGGCATGAGACAGGCCCAGGCTAGCTGCCCACTGCAGGAGGAGAGACCACTTGGAGCAGAGCTGAATTATCCCAGCTGAGGCCAGCTTAGCTCAGCCGGCTTCTCGTCAACTCTCTAGTTGAATCAGATGCGTAAGTGAGCCCAGCCAACTGAGCCCATCCGATCAGCAGAAATATCCAGCGAAAACAAGAATGGGTGAAAAATAATAACTGATTGTTGCTTAAACGTTGTTAAAATGCTTGTTACTCAGTATTGAACAACTGATATAAATAATAGAAAAGATAGAAAGAAAAGTTTGGATCTGGAATATATTTGGGAATTAGAGAAGACAGCACTGCTGACGATTAGAATAGTTATGCATCCTCAGGTACGTGTAATTAGACATATCAAAATTTCTGAATCTAGAAAAAAAATATATATCCAATAATCCTAATAAATAGCACATTTTAGCTGCTAGTGTTTCCATCAATTCTGGAAGACCAGATCAAAGCAGAACCAAGAACCCCTTTTTAATTCTGTCATGCTACAGAGTGGTAGTGTGGAGACTTGGGAAGAACTAAAACTTTCATAATGGAGCAAATCTTTGAGGACTCTAGAGGGCAGGAACCATAAAAGGGAAGAATTACAGATGAGGATATTGTTTCTCTTTAAGAGGGAACATCTCTGAGATAAAAGTGCCCTTAAAAAATTTAATTCGTAGAAATTTGGCTCTGGTTCCAAGGAAGGGGTTTGGAGTCAATATTGTCCCAAGTAAAAGTTATTCAAGGAAATGAAGACATTAAACAAAAGACCTGGAAATGGAGACTCAGCTTTATTTGTTGCTATGAAAGCCTAGAAAAAATTATAGTTGGGGATTCAGCCTTATCAAATCTTCCTGGCTCAGTATTTGCCAGCAAAGGAATCTAATAGGTCAAGGTAGGATTAAAAGTAAGAACAATTCGGGTGGCAGCTGTGACTCAAAGGAGTGGGCGCCGGCCCCATGTGCTGGAGGTTGCGAATTCAAACCTGGCCCTGGCCAAAAGCAGTGAAACTAAAAAAAAAAAAAAAAGAAAAATTCTTGCCTCTAGTATTTGTTTTTACAGGGAAATACTTAGCTTTATCTGTGTCTTACATCAAGTTCCCCAGAACTTGACTATGAGATAGACGTGTGCTTTCAGGAAGTTTATTGAAAAGTGCTCTTAGAAACAATACCTACAAGGGATGGGAAGAAAGCCAAATGAGGCAGAAGGAGAAATTGAACTTGGAGTGAGGTTATAGCAAAGCAAGCAATTGCATGGAAAGGTTTGAAGCTTGGATGGTTCTCCAAAGATGTCCCTCTCTGAGGCAAGGGGCCTTGTACATACTCCAGACTAAGAAGGCAGTAGGTGCAGCCCATCTCCAGAGAGGAGGGTAACCTTGGTGAGATGGTTCCTTCTGCCAACAGCAATGCCTGGTGAATAACTGAGGTATAAGCCCTCGGTGGGCACCACTTCCAGCTTCTGGGGAACAAGTGCCTCAACCTTAGAGGGAGACTCTGGACGCTAGCAACAGTGTTCTCCGCAATCTGTCAAGCAGGTGAAAGCCCATGTAGTGAGAATACGATGGAGTCTGTCAGGCTAGGGCGGACATGACACAGCTGGTCAGGTCACAGCTGGTTAGGTCCTGCCTGGCCTTCCCACCCCAGCCCCCTTTCTTACTGTTCTGTAAATTCAGCTCCCACCCTAAAGCTGCCCATCTTGAGTAGTTTAGGCGGATTGATTTAGGAGATTAACTTTTGAATTGGAATGTTGTAATAAGTCAGTGAGTTATGCTGATTATTGTGGGGAATAGAGGTTGGTGTGGTCTTTGCTTTGAACTTTCATGTAAAAAAATGTAATTTTAGAAATGGAAGAAGAAAACAGTCCTGGAGAGGCTACTCTCAGTGTTCTCCAGAATCCTGGCCTTCTGGCAAAGTTTGGTGGCCCTATCCCCGTCTCTGCATATTGGCTGACAGTGACAGATGGTCAGACTCTCTTGGTTGGGTAACACAAGGACACCCATGTTTTCCTGCCCCCAGAGGGAAGGTACGGAAATTAATTCAGGTTGGACCATTCACAGTACCTTTGCATTATTATGCCAAAGTTAATGTCATGCCACCAGGAATTGAGAAACTGAGAAGTGAGGAAACAGAGGCAGAAAATATAAACTTTTTTAATGTGAGGGAGTGAAGGAGAAAAGTTGGTAACAACCCCAGAAAAAAGAAGAGATGCAGAGAGGATTTCTTTGAATGTGAGAGATTTGCACAGGCTAGTAGAATGAGGGAAAGGTTAAATAAAGGTGCTAAAAAAATATAGAAAAGGAAAAATAATTGAGAAGACAAGTACCAAAAGAGAGAGTTTAGAACTGAGAGTTCACACAGAGAAGGCTGCAGCAATGGAGGAAGAAAAGTCAAAGGAATTTTTTTTTTTAGACAGAGACTCACTCATTGCCCTGGGTAGAGTGCATGTCCTCATCATAGCTCACAGCAACCTCAAACTCTTGGGCTCAAGTGATCCTCCTGCTTCAGCCTCCTGTAGCTGGGACTCCAGGCATCTACCACAATGCTCAGCTAGTTTTTCTACAATGTCTATCTACTTTTTCTATTTTTAGTAGAGACAGGGTCTCACTCTTGCTCAGGTTGGTCTCGAACTCCTGAGCTCAAGCGATCTACCTGCCTCAGCTTCCCAGAGTGCTGGGATTACAGGCGTGAAGTCCCCAGCTAAGTTGAAAGAATTCATAGCAGCCACATCATGGTCTTCTTATTGTAGTAGGACTGTAAGTCTTCTGCTGAGAGCAACAGACTCAGAATAGATTCAGGATTTAAGGTAAGACGTGATGTTCTTACCTCCCTGGTAGAGGGGTAAGTCTGCTGGGCAAGGATGAGAAAACCAGAAGGGGCTAGAAATTAAGTGACAGTCACAGAGCCAGCCCTGATGTGGTTTTTGTTTTAGGTTTTGCTTTTGGTTAGGAGTTGTCTTCTGTGGTAGCATATTTCACCTCAGGGACAAGAATGGAAGACAGGAATGATTGTACCTATCCCAGGCAAGAGATGGACTTGGATTGGCTGATGCGATGGCAACACAGGAAAGAGAAAACCATGGGTGGTTGTGAAAGCTGCTTGAAATACTTGAGGAAATCTAAGGAGGAAGGGCCAAGCCAGAAGTATATAGCTGGTCAACTTGGATAAGCAGATGGGGACAGGATGAGGAGAGGTTTAGTGGGAACGAAAGATAGAACTTTGCTATGGTTTCCCTAAAAAGTGCCTCCTTCTTCTATCAGACATCCCACCTCAGGCCTTGTGAACCAGCAATGATCTCAGGTTCAGATCTTCCTGACCTTGCTGGCTCTGCTCCTAAGAAGCCAGTAGCCACCCTAACCCCTCAGGCCCTGTGCCTGATAATCACACTTCTAATACCCTGTGACTCTCAGGTCTCAGGGATCTTTTGATCTCACCTTAATCTTGGACTCTGATATTGTCAGACCCATGAAAAGGTTATTTATCACACCTTTGCGGATGATGGTGAGAAAACATGGCTTACTGCTAAAGTTCTGCTGGAAAGTTGAGCCCCTCCTCTGTGGGACTGTGTTCTATCTCCTCTCAAAACCAGACCCTTTCTTCCTAGTTACAAAAAAATGCTCCATGGCAGAACTGATTTTATACCAAGAAAAAAGTAGTGTATGCTGAATAAATACTTTCCATATGGAATGTGCCCGTGTGCAACAACAATGATTTTGTGTTTAAATAAACTTGGAGACACAGATGTACCATAATAAGACTTATGTTTCATACTCCATGTACGCATATACCTAAATATTTTATTAAGAATTCATTTGTGATTGTGAAATACTTCTGTTCTACGGGATGGCACAGACTCCAGGTAATCTTTATTCAAATGACATGAAACAAGGTAACATGAGAACAGCTGTGGTTTTTTGGGGACAACTGTGGAAACCGGAGATGGACGAGGTCATTAAGGTCATTCTGCACTTTAAGTTCCTTGGCAGAGAAGTTCCACCGGATCCCCTGACTTGCTTACACTTTCCCCAGGTCGGCTTCAGCAGATACAAGAAATCAGGCTGCTGCCACTTCCCCAGTAGTTTCCCCTTTTTGGAGTTGTTTAAGATCTTTGACTCTGTTTTCATTCTGACTTAATTTTATCTCTGCCTCTTGGATACAGCACCTTATGAAATTCCTGAGCATAGCTCCTACTTACTACCAGCTGGATTTCAAAAGGCCTTTAAGAAAAGAGGCAGAGGGGGCACACCTCCTTGTAAGAAACTTTTGAATCCCCTGACCACCAGCCCACCATTTACCTAAACCACAAAGCATCCCAGGATCCCCCCCACCACCACTTGCCTTAAGGACCAATAAAGTAAACACCCCAGGGTTTGTAAAAGAGTAGGTTGACAAGGAGATGCCATAAATAAGTAATTCACTCCCAGGTCCAATTTCTTTTGTTTAGTTTAAGTGTCCAAATACCACCTTGTTTTATTAATGCAAGTGTCTCATTTCCATTCTCAATTTCAAAGTTGATGGGATAGAAAAAAAAGCACACAAGAAAACAAAACAAACCCTGCGTCATCTGTTAGTAGGCCAAAGTCCGTCAGTCTCCTCCGGAAAAGTTTGTTCTTTTGATTAGTTTGTTCATTTGCCATCTTCTCTGGTTGTTTAGGTGCACACCTTCCCATCCTAACTACTTGTTGCCTTTGTATTGTCTCATCCTGAGAAACTGTGCCTGGTTTTATGTAAAGTGGATTCTATCATTCACTATGATGCCCTCCTAAGGGAAAACTCTCGTTTTCAGGGATAGATCTTTAAAATGAGTCCCAGACACGCCTGAGTGATAGTACAGGGGCTCAAGGATGAAGGTTTATAAGTGAACACCAAATGGAAGTTAGTTAACTGAGAATCTGGAAGAGACTCCTGGAGGCTCTTCAGGGAACTTTAGAGACGGCCTACTCCGACAGGTCTAGCCATTCACATAACTTCTCCAACACCAGCATGCACAGGTGGCAAAGACAAAAGTAAAACACAGTCCCTCTGATGCCCAGGCCGACACTCCACAACCTGAGGTTCTTAAACAGAACCGCCCAAGCCTGGGGGATGTATATGTTCACGTGCCAGGAAATACCCCAAGCAGCACAAATATGCCATTTCTTCTTAATCTTGATTATTGGCTGGTGTAATCCTAGCACTCTGGGAGGCTGCAGAGGGTGGAGTGAGACCCCATCTCTACTAAAAATAGAAAAACTAGCCAGGCATTGTGGCGTGCACCTGTAGTCCCACTCGGGAGGCTGAGGCAGGGAGATCGCTTGAGCCCAAGAGTTTGAGGTTGCTGTAAGCAATGATAATGCCGTGGTACTCAACCCCAAGGCCACAGAGTAAGACTTTGTCTCAAAAAAAAAAAAAAAAAGTCTTAATTATCACCTTAAGGTGATTAAGTTAAACATATATTTTTTATTTTAAAAAAAGTACTTATTATGCAGAAGAGAACCAAATTCACAAGATTTTTAAAGAGAATACAAATCTCAAAGGTTTGTGCTTGGAACAGCCTGCTTACACTGTCCGGAGGTATGCATTACCATGCCTTCCCTTCTCAGGGAGCGTCATGGAGCAGATTGACAAGCACGGCTTTACCCCACATTGCTTCCAATGCCCACGAAATCCCTCTAAGGGTCACTTTGGCTAATGTCTTTTTTTGTCCTGACCATTTTTTCTTGCCTATCCCTCCATAAACAAGTCCACGTATAAGTGATTCAGACACTAGAATCTGCTTTGTTTCTTTCCTCTGGAATAGAGGGAGTGAGGAGCAGCCTCTGACTGAACATGTTGACATGTGAATCATTTTGATACCCTTTTGTCATATTCTTTTTGTATAACAGGTCCAAAGGAATACTAATTTTTCCAATTTACCATGACTTAATCTAAGAAAGAATAACTTGTGTACTTTAAAAGAAGAAAATCTTTTCATTTACTTCTGCATAGTGCTTTTCGTTAGTTGGCATGACAAAGATGTTACCCAAATTCATATTCAATTGTTTTTCTTCATTTCCATTTGCTATAACTCCCATGTTTTGAAAAATAAATAAAATACAGTTTTTCTCCCCCTTCACTTAATTTCCCTCCTGACCTGCAAAAGGAGCTGCTCTTAGAGGTTATTAAAAGCACCTGTGGGATGAGACATGTGCTTCTGGAATTATAAACTGAAAGTGTTTGAGGACTCTTTGTGTCCTTTACTAAATCTCTTTAGATTTGGTCAGAACAAGAGCTAGAATTGTTTAAATAGGTATTCCAGTGCACTTCTGTCCAGAGAAGCAGACTACAAAAATGTATCCATTTAGTTCTTTATCACTAGCTACCTTGCAGTGCATTGCATTGATGGCTCGGATTCTTCACACCTTCTTGTAGCCATACGTTTTTCTTTTTTTGGCCGGAGCTCGGTTTTGAACCTACCACCTCCGGTATATGGGGCCAGCGCCCTATTCCATGAGCCATAGGCGCCGCCCTCTGTACACTTTTCTATGTGCCTTCGAGTCTCCTCCTATCAAGTGGCTAGACATACTTCCCTGTTCCTTGAAAAGGGGTTTAGTCATGTGATCTCCTTTGGCCAATGGAGCATTAGCACATGTGGCAGAAGCAGAAGCTTAAAAGGTGCTTGCATGTATCTGTCTGTTCTCCTGTGCCCCGGCCATTACCCTAGAGGAACATGCTCAAGCTAGCCTGCTAGAACTAAGAGGAGGGCGAGAGACAGACGGTGCAGAGCCACCCTCAGTTAGCTCAAGATATATGGGTGAGTCCTGCCAAAACCAGTAGTTATTTATTTTATTTGAGAACTTTGAAGATATCATTCTATTGCTCCTGATTTCTACCTTCCAGTTAAAACCCCAATTGTCACTCCTATTGTTTTCCTGTGGCTGCTTGAAAGATTATTTTCTATATGCTCTTTTTTAGCAGGCTCACTGTGATGCACTTAGATATGTTTCTTCTTTTTTTTAATAGAGACAGAGTCTCACTTTATTGCCCTCCGTAGAGTGCTGTAGCGTCACAGCCCACAGCAACCTCCAACTCCTGGGCTTAAGCAATTCTCTTGCCTCAGCCACCGGAGTAGCCGGGACTACAGGTGCCTGCCACAACACCTGGCTATTTTTTTGTTGCAGTTTGGCCAGGGCTGGGTTTGAAGCTGCCACCCTTGGTTTATGGGGCCAGCACCCTACCCACTGAGCCTCAGGCACCACCCTAGATATGTTTTCTTAAAAAACATTATCTTTTCCTGAGAATTTTATTGTTTCTTACATCTATGGTTTGATATCTTTCAGGGTTTAAAAAAATTCTCAACTATTATCTCCTCAAATATTGTTTCTGCCCCATCACCTCTCTCTTCTACTCTTCCAAGATCCTAAAAAGTATGCTGACCTTTTTGTTGTTGTTGCAGTTTGGCCAGAGCCGGGTTTGAACCTGCCACCCTCCATATATGGGGCCAGCACCCTACTCACTGAGCCTCACTGAACCACACGTGCCACCTAGTATGCTGACCTTTTCACTATATGCTCTCTGTCTTTCATACTCTTTAATGTTTTCTAATTTTTGTTACTGCTGCTACTCTGGGACTCAGTAAATATATTTTCTTTTGATCCATCTTCCACTTATAAATTCTCTTTTCATCAGGGTCTAATCTGCTAATAAACTTATCCATTGGTTCTTAATTTCAACTATTGTATTTTTTTACTTCTAAAATTACAGTTTGATTCTTTTTGTGTTTTCCACTCATCTATCAAAATTATTATCTGCTTTTTAAAAGCTTCCTGAACCTTTTAAACCTTATCTTGTAGTCTATTATCTGTCTATTTCTATTTTATATTACTTCTCATATATATAGATACATACATGTGTGTGTGTGTGTGTATATATATATATATATATGTATAATATTTGCCATCTTATGCTGCTGCACTCATGTAACTAATTTTTATTGTGCATGGGACATTACATGGGACAAATAGTAAAGATACTTTTAGGTTCTGGATGATGTTATCTTCCTCCAGAAAGATTTATATTTGCTTCTAACAGACTAGGCTAAGGCATTAACAATCCCAAATTGCCTCAATCCAATCAAAGACTGGAACGATTAATTGCTGGTCTATTTCTAGTTCAGCCTTTCTTATAAGATATATAGTTCTTTGGGGTCCCAACCCAAAGTTTAGGGGAAAGTTACCAGGGTATTCTCCATTTTTGAAAGGTCATGATAACTATATTTTGTCCTCCAAAATTCATGAATCAATGAATAGCTCTACTCAGATTCTTAGCTTCCTCTTCTAAAAATCAATAGCCATCTCCAAGAGAAAAAAGCCACTAATACTGAGTCCAGCTCTCTAGGTTCCTTTTTTCTTCCAAATTTTAGCCCTATAATTCTTAAATGCCTTGGTAACTAACATAATTTCCCTCTATATTCTCTACTTGTTCTCAGTGAAAGAGAAGAAGAAAAATTATCTCAGAAAGAATGAGATACATCAGAAATGTTGGACCCCAAAAGATAACAGAATGAAATGTTTTAAGTCATAAAAGAAAATAACTGCTAACCTAAAATTTTACATCCACCAAAAATATTTTTCAAAAGTAAAGGTGCAATTAGTACACATCTAGAAAATACAAATAGAGAGAATTTGTCACTAGTAAACCCATAATAAAATAAATGCCAAAAATTTTTCTTTAAATAGAGGGAAAATTATTACATATGGATATACATAAATACAGGAAGAAATTAAAAGCAACAGAATTGAGAAAATATGGATAAACCTCTGTAAATATTGACCGTGCATAATTAATAACACTTTATAGGCCTTAACTATTTATAGAATTATAATGCATGACAATAATAGCACAAAAGGCAGAATAAAAGAAGTTAAAGAGCTCTGAAGTCCTATCGTTTTCTATAAAGAGGTAGAAATACGGTCTTACATTGACACAAATGAATCAAAGGTACATTCTAAACATCAAGAATATAAAAGAATATAGAACTAACACACTTATGAGTGGTACTGGGGGTGGTGGAAAATAAAAAGTAAAAGAAATACTTGATGAGTGCAAATGAATGAAAGAAAGGAGAGAATAGGGACTATAGGAAAGATACAGGAGAAATAGTATAAGTAATAAATGACAAAAATATCTGTATATGAAATAACATTAAATCTAAACAGACTAAATATTCTGTTAAAAATATCATCGTGTTGGCTCAGCAGCTGTGGCTCGGGTGGCTAGGGCACCAGCCACATATACCTAGGGTGGTAGGTTCAAATCCAGCCCGGGCCCGCCAACCAACAATGATGGCTGCAACCAAAAAATAGCTGGGCATTGTGGCGGGTGCCTGTGGTCCCAGCTGCTTGGGAGGCAAAGGCAGGGGACTCAGACTCACTTGAGCCCAGGAGTTGGAGGTTGCTGTGAGCCGTGATGCCACAGAATTCTACCCAGGGTGATAGCTTGAGGCTCCATCTCAAAAAGAAGAAAAAATATATATATATATATCATCGTGTTGAATTAATATAAATTCGATCTAACTATATGCTACTCTAAACAGATACACTTTAAATATAAGAACAAAGATGGGCTCAAGTATGTTGGCTAATGCCTTTAATCCTAGGAGTTTGAGAGGCTAAGGCAGGAAGATCCCATGAGTTGGAGACCAGCCTGGATAAGAGTAAGACCCTATCTCTATAAAAAGTTAAAAATCTCCTGGGCATGATGGTGTGGGCCTATAGTCCCAGGTACAGAAGAAACTGAGACAGGAGGATTATTTGAGCCCAGGAGTTTAAGGTTGCAGTGAGCTATAATAATGCCATTGCACTCCAGTCCCATAACAAAGTATGACACTATCCTCCAAAAAAAAAGAAAGAAAGAAGAAAGATGCAAAAGAGATAGCATAAAAACATTAACCAAAAAAAAGGTGGTATAGTCATTGGCTGGCAAGGTAAACTTTAAGGTAAGAAATATTAATAGAGACCAAAAAGGACAAAAGATATATAATAATTGTAGCTTTTTATATATGTAATAACATGGTTTCAGAATACATAAAGAAAAAATTGACAGGCATAAAGGGAAAACAGACAAATCCACAGTCCTAGTAGGAGAATTTAACTGCCTCTCTCAGTAGGTGAATGATCAAGCAGGAAATATATCAGTAAGGATATAGAAGATCTGAACAACATAAGTGAAAAACTTGAATCATTTATGATATATAGAACACTTCAACTAACAATAGAAGAATATATATTCAAATGTATATAAACTAGCTAGAAATTGACCATATGCCGGTCCATAAAGCAGCTTTCACCAAAATTCAGAGATTTTAATAATTTAAAACATATGTTCTGACCACAGTAGAATTAAACTAGAAGTTAATAATAAAGATATAACTTTTAAAATCTGCAGAATTTAGAAATTTAAAAATAAGTTTCTATTATAAGAATATAAGAGGACAGAACCTGTGGCTCAAAGGAGTAGGGCGCCAGCCCCATATGCTGGAGGTGGCAGGTTCAAACCCAGCCCCAGCCAAAAACTGAAAAAAAAAAACAAAAAAACACAAGATTGGTTTAAAATTTGAAAATCCATGAATATAATTTACCACATTAACATAATAAAGAAAAAAAATACAATTATCTTGATAAATGCAGAAAAAAACTTTTGAAAAAATGTAGCAAAGTTCAATACTCACTGGCTTGGTGCCTGTGGCTCAAGCAGCTAAGGTGCCAACCACATACACTAGAGCTGGCAGGTTTGAGTCCAGCCTGGGCCCACCAAAAAACAAGGGCATATAGTCAAAAAATAGCCAGACATTGTGGTGGGTGCCTGTAGTCCCAGCTAATTGGGCGACTGAGGCAAGAGGATTGCTTAAGTCCAAGAATTTGAGGTTCTGTGAGCAGTGATGGCACAGCTCTTGACCCAGGGCGACAGCTTGAGACTCTGTCTCAAAAAAAAAAAAAAGTTCAATACTCACTTATGATTCTTTAAAAAAGCAAGCAAATAACAAAACCCCTCTCTATATGAAGAAAGACTATGGAAACAAACTATAGAAAATATCATACTTAATGATAAAATAATGAACATTTTCTCTCTATAATCAGGATAAAGACAAAGATTCCTGCTACCAATACCTATTTAACTTTGTAGTATATTTCCTAGCCAGTGCAATAATACAAGGGGAGGAAAAGTACAGATTACCACAATAGTAGATTCAAGCAAGAATTATTAAGAACATCAAAGTATTGTCCACAAATTCATCTATTACTTTAAAAAAGAAAAGTTATGGGGTGGCACCTGTGGCTCAAGGAGTAGGGTGCCAGCCCCATATACCAGAGGTGGTGGGTTCAAACCCAGCCCTGGCCAAAAACTGCAATAACAACAGCAACAAAAAAGCAATAAAGGTATCTTTTTAAAAAAGAAAAGAAAAGTTATAATGAAGAAACTAAGCAAATGCTATCTTACTCAAGTGATCAGAATTAACATCATCAATAGTAGACGGCAAAGCATACTTCCTATTGTGATGATACAAACATATTATCATACAAAAATTACTCCTGCCAGGAAAGTTTATCCTGAACATAACATTAGGAATCCATCAGACAAATCCATGTTTTATGATACTCTGCTTAACAAATGTGCTTTTTCTTTCTTTCTTTCTTTCTTTTTTTTTTTTTTTTTTTTTTTTTTTTGATATTGCCTTGAGTAGAGTACAGTGGCATCACAGCTCACAGAAACCTCAAACTCTTGGGCTTACACAATTCTCTTGCCTCAGCCTCCCAGGTAGCTGGGACTACAGGCAACTGCCACAGTGCCTAGCTATTTTTATAGACAAAGTCTCACTCTGGCTCTGGCTCAGGCTGGCCTCAACCCTGTGAGCTCAGGCAATCCACCCACCTCAGCCTCCCAGAGTGCTAGGTGTGAGCTGCCACACCCAGGCTTAACAAATGTTCTTAAAAATTGTCAAGACTGTGAAAGACAAAATACTATCTAACATATGCTACAGGCATACCCTTAAGAGTGAGGGGAGAGAAAAGTCCCGTCTAAACAAAAGACAATCCCAAAATAAGAAGTAACAGCTGCTCCAGATGAGAAGAAATCAGCACAAGAACTCTGAAGGTAGAAAAAAATCATAGTGAAAGGACCCCCTACCAAAGGAGCATATCAGTTCTCTAGCAATGGATCCCAGCCAAAGTAAAAATACTGATATGATTGATAAAGAATACCAAATATGCATAGTAAGGAAGCTCAATGAGATCCTAGAGAAAATGGAAAACCAACTCAAAGAAACCAGAAAAATTATTTAGGAAATGAATGAGCAAATGTATTTTTAAAGAAAACAAATATAACTTCTGGAAATGAAAAACTCATTTAGTGAAATAAAAAACAGTGGAAAGTTTTAAGAATAGGTTAGACCAAGCAGAGAAAGAATTTCAGAGCTTGAAGATAACTCTTTTGAATTAACCTAGTCAAAAATAAAGAACAAAAAATCATAGGCATCCCTGACGTGAAGGAGAAAAAGCAAAAGGCCTGGAAGACCTATTTGAGGGAAGAATTGAGAAAAATCTTCCCTGTTTTTTTGAGACTCTGTCTCAAAAAAAAAAGTTTAATACTCACTTAATGATTCTTTAAAAAAAAACAAGCAAATAACAAAAACCCCTCTCTATATGAAGTTCAGATATCCAGATACAACAAGCTCAATGAATATGGAAATTCATTATAAAAAGGGCATCAAGAAGGCATATACTCATCAGACTGGTCAAAGTAGGCATGAAGGAGGACCTCTTATGAGACCTGAGTTAAAAACATCAAGTAAATTACAAAGGAGTACCCATCAGACTAACCAACAGCAAACTTCTCGATAAAAACTTTACAAGCCAGAAAGGAATGGAGTCTTTAGTCTCCTTAAACAGAATAATTCCCAGCCAAGAATTTTGTATCCTGTAAAACAAGTTTCATAAACAAAGGAGAAATAATACTTCCCAAATAAGCAAACACTCAGGGAATTTGTCTCCTGCCCTACAAGAAATGCTTAAGCGTATTCTACACTTGGAAGAAAACGATCAATACCCACTAGTGTAAAAACACCCCAAATTTAAAACTCACAGCTCTTATAAAATAGTAACACAAGGGAAAAAACAAAGCAACTAAGGAATAATCAAAATGATGTTCCTCCACATATCAATACTAACATTGAATGTGTCTTTATGCCCCCTTTAAAATATATAGATTGGTTGAATAAATTAAAAAATACAACCTAAATACTATATTCTGTCTTCATGATACCTATTGAACACGCAAAGATTCTCACAGACTGAGGTAAAGGAATGGAACAAAATATTTCATACACATGGAAACTTAAAGCAAGCAGGAGTAGCTATTCTCATATCTGAGAAAACAGACTTTAAATCAACAAAGGTTAAAAAGAAAAAGATGGTCATTATATAATAATAAAGGGATCAATTCCACAAGAAGATTCAATAATCCTAAATATATATGCACCTAACAAAAGAGCTCCCAGATTCATAAAGAAATTCTACTAGGTCTAAGGAAAGAAAGAAACAACAGCATCATAAGTCTCATTGAGTGAGACTTCAACACTTGACTGTCAGAATTAGACAGATCGTTGAGGCAGTAGGTCAACAAAGAGACGCTGGACTTAAAATGAGACTATAAAACAAATGGATCTAACAGACATCTACACCCAAACTTCAGAGTATACATTCTTCTCATCTGCACATGGGACATTTTCCAAAATAGATCATATGTTAGACCAAATAACAAATCTCAGCAAATTTAGAAAAACTGACATCACCCCATGTATCTTCTAAGACCATGGTGGAATAAAACTAGAAACCAATTACGAGATGAACTTTCAAAACTACACAAATACATAGGAATTATACAACCTGCTACTGAACAATCCTTGGATTATTGATGAAATCAAAATGTGAATAAGAAAATTTTTCAAATTGAATGACAAAGCAACAGAAGCTTCCAAAAATCTACAGAATACAGCAAAGTGGTGCTAAGGGGAAAATTCATAGCATTAAATGCTTACATCAGAAAGACAGCAACATCACAAATTAACAACCTAATGTTCCACCTCACGGAACTAGAAAAAGAACAAACCAAACCCAAAGCCAGCAGAAGACAAGAAATAAAGCTCACGGCAGAACTGAACAAAATGGAAAGAAACAAAAAATGTAAAGGATCAATGAAACAAAAAGTTGGTTCTTTGAAAAAATAAACAAACTACATAAACCAGTAGCTAGATTAACTATAAATAAAAGAGAAAGGACTCAAATAAACTCAATCAGAAATAAAAAATGAGACATTACAACTGATACCACAGAAATACAAAATATCATCCACCACTACTATGAAAACACACTAACTAAAACACCTAGAGGAAGTGGATAAATTCTGGAAACATACAACCTCCCAAGCCTGAATAAGAATGAAATAGAAATCCTGAACAGACCAATGCAAGCAGTGACATGGAAACAGTAATACATCTCCCAACAATAACAGCAACAACAAAAAAGCCCCAGACAAGATAGATTCACAGCTGAATTCTACCAGATCTAAAAAGAACTGACATGTATTCTACTGAAACTGTTGCATAACATTCAGAAGGAGGGAATCCTCTCTAACTCATTCTATGAAGCTAGCATCACTTTGATACCAAAGCCAGGAAAGGACACACAAAAATGGGACACTACAGACCAATATCTCTTATGATCATAGATGCAAAAACCCTCAACAAAATACTAGCAAACCAAATTCAACAGCACATTAAAAAGATAATCCACCATGATTAAGTGGGTTTCATCCCAGGATGCAAGGATGGTTCAACATACACAAATCGATAAATGTGATTCACTATATAAATATAAGTAAAAACAAAGAACTTATGATCATTTCACTAGATTCAGAAAAAGCATTCTATAAAATGTATTCCTTCGTGATAAAAACTCTCAACATGCTAGGCATATAAGGCACATACCTCAAAATAATAAAAGCTATAAATGGCAAACCCACAGCCAATATCATACTGAATAGGGAAAAGTTGAAAGCATTCCCTCTAAGAATTGGAACAAGGCAAGGGTGTCCACTGTTACAACTTCTATTTGACATAGTACTAGAAGTCATAGCCAGAGCAATCTAGTAAGAGAAAGAAAAAAGAGCAACCAAAGTTGGAAAGAGGAGGTCAAATTACTCCTGTTTACTGATGACACAAGTATAATCTTGTGTAGGTTTTTCACCCAGTTCATGTTGAACCATTTTATATCTATTATAGGCAATCCCCAGGTTATAGATACAATTTTGTATCGATTATAGGTAATCCTCAGGGTACAAATGAGATAGGTGCTGTAGGTTTGTTTTTAGGTTAAATTTATATGTAAGCTGGAGCAAGTACATTTACCTATTACCTGTATTAGCCTCTGTTTGAAAGTGCAAGTCATTCATAAGTCAGATATTTGTAACTTGGGGACTTACTGTAATAGCGTCCAATCATAACTGCAAGTTGTACATAAGTTGGCTGTTTGTAACTCAGAGACTGCCTATATAGAAAACCCTAAATACTCCATCAAAAGACTTCTAGAATTGATAAGTAAATTCAACAAAGTCTCGGATTACAAAATCAACATACACCAATAACAGTCAAGCTGAGAATGAAATCAAGAACACAATGCCATATAAAATACCTCCAGTGAAAATAAATTATGTAGGAATATAATTAACCAAGATGTTGAAAGATCTCTACAAAGAGAACTACAGAACACTGATGAAAGGAAACACAGATGACACAGACAAATAGAAAAACATCACATAATCATGGATTGAAATAAACAACATTACAACATTATTAAATGTTCATTCTGTCCAAAGTGATTTACACATGCCCATCAAAATACCAACATTATTTTTCACAGTCTAACAAAAAATAATCATAAACTTCATATGAAACCAAAAAAGAGACGGAATAACCAAAGCAATATCAAACAAAAAGAACAAATCTGGGGGCATCACATCACCAGACTTCAAATTATTTTACAAGGCTATGGTAACTAAAACAGCATGGTACTGGTATAAAGGTAGAGACACAGATGAATAGAACAGAATAAAGAGCCCAGAAATAAACCCATATGGCTAAGACCAAGTGATTTTTGACAAAGCAAACAAAACACTATGGAAAGAATGCCATATACAATAAATGGAACTGGGAAAATTGGATAGACATATGCAGAAGAATGAAGCAAAAATCCCCATCTCTCACCATATACAAACATTAACTCAAGATAAATTAAAGACCTAAATGTAAAACCTGAAGCCATAAAAGTTCTGGAAGAAACCATAGGAAAAACCATTCTTGACGTCAGCCTAGTTAAAGAATTTATAACTAAGACTCCAAAGGCAAATATAGTAACAACAAAAATAAATAAATGGGATTAATTAGGTTTCTGCACAGCAAAGGAAATAATCCACAGAGTACAAAGACAACCTACAGAATGGGAGAAAATATTCACAAACTATATATCCAATAAAGGGCTAATATCCAGAATCTACAAAGAAAAACAAATCAGAAAGAAAAAACAATAACCCCATTAATAACCCCATTTAAAAGTGGGTAAAAGACACAGAGTTTTGTTGTTGTTGTTTGTTTGTTTGTTTGTTTTTGAGATAAAGTCTCACTTTGTCACCCTCAGTAGAGTGCTGTGGCATCATAGCTCACAGCAACCTCAAACTTTTGGGCTCAAGAAATTCTCTTGCCTCAGCCTCCCAAGTAACTGGGATTAAAGAAGCCCAACCACAAAGCCTATTTTTAGAGACAGGGTCTCACTCTAGCTCAGTCTGGTCTCAAACTCCTGAGCTCAATCTACCCATCTCGGCCTTCCAGAGTGCTAGGATTACAGGCAAGAGCCACTGTGCCTGGCTACGAACAGAGGTTTTTTAAAATATACAAATTTCCAACAGACATACAAAAAATACTCACCATCACTAATCATCAAGGAAAAGCATATTAAAACTACTGTGAGATACCATTCATTTAATCATATTAAAACATTTAAATATGTTAAAAATCAAAGAACAATAAATGTTGCTTATTCACTGTTGGTGGAACTATAAATTAGCACAACCTCTATGGAAAAAAGTATGGAGATTGTTCAGAGAGCTAAAAGTAAATGTACCATTCAATCCAGCAATCCCACTATCCAAAGGAAAAGAAGTCATTAAATCAAGAAGATACCTGTACTTGAGTGTTTATTGTAGCACCATTCACAATTGCAAAGATGTGGAATCAACCTAAGTGCCCATCAATTGATGAATGGATAAAGAAAATGTTATACACACACAGAGGATCTGACAATCAAGTTCACAAGTTCATTCTAGATAAAGTGCTACATACTTCATTGCTAAATATCACTTACAGTCACCTTCAAGGTACTTCCCTTGGGAAGCTATGCACTGATGCCAGACCTACTTCACCCTTCAAAGCAATGTTGGAACTCATTTTCTGCAATGACCATCAGAGCTATTGTCCTATGGCACACAGAAACACACAATAACACTTCCAAATGGCTTCACAAACACACCTGTAAGATTGATATACCAAGGTTATAAAATTTTAACAAATTATTTGTACAGTGCAGCTAATTAAGCTCATGGTAGCAAATTCACAAACTTAATTGTCAGACTTATATGATGACAGCTCTAATATTTTTAAATAAGAATTATTTTTTAAAAATCTAGAGAATACAGGGACAAAGAGGCATGACGTATGCAATATAACCCAAATAATTCAGCAAAATATATGCATATCATCTATCTGAAACATACAAAGAGACTGTGAACATACAAACAAAATTAGCAAAATGTTAACAACTAAGTCAGTGGTCAGCACACTGCAGCCCATTGGCCAAAATGAGCATAAACCTACTTTATAAATATAGTAGAACCTCTGTAAGTTGACCACCCAAGGAACTATAACAAACTAGTCAACATACAGAGGTGGTCAACATAAGGAACCAGGACTACTTGACTGATACGTACATATGGTGCATGTCTAGTCTATGAAAATTAGGTCAACATAAGGAGGGGCTCATCTATGGAAGTTCTACTGCATATTTTTTGAAACACAGCATCCTCATTCATGTAAACATTATCTATGGCTGCCTTTTGCCACAACAGAGATAAGTTTTTATTAGGGATTAAAGAGAGTAGTCTCCATCCTAGTTTCTCTCTCTCTCCCCCCACTTCTTGTTTGCTCACCCCTTCTAAGAGAAGACAGCTGCCATCTTGTGAGCAGTCCTCTCGAGGGACCCAAGTAATGTGGTGAGGAACCAAGGCCTTCAGTTCAACAGCTCATGAGGAACTAAAGTCTGACAATAATAACAGTGAGCTTAGAGGCAGATTTTCCAACACCAGTCAAGTGTTGAGATGACTATAGCCCTGGCCAACAGGCTGACTACAACTTAATGACTGACACCCCACTAAACTGCACCCAGATTTTTGATCCACATAAGCTGTGAGATAACATATGTTGTCTTAAGTTAGCACAATTGGGGGAAATGTGTCATGCAGCAATGTATAACTAACATATATTCCTACAAAAAATAAGGAAAAGTTAACCCATAGAAAAATGGCTTTAAATGGGCACAAGATTTGTAAAAGATGAATATACAGTGGCCAATAAATAAATAGGAAAGAAATCCCAACTTTATTACTAATTAGGGAAGTGTAGTTTAAGCTATAAAGAGTTACTGCTATCTACCCACCATAATGGATAGTATTATAAGGTTTGTAATACCAATGTTAATAAGAATGTAAAGATACGGGAACTCTCGTGCACTACTAGTGGGAATACAAATAATATAGTTACCTGTGAAGATTTCTGGAAAGTATTTACTAAAGCTGAACACACACACATACAAACACACACACACACACCTTAAGTCTCCTAGATAAGTACATTGATACTCATTTAAAATTTATTCACCAAAAAAATCGTGAATTTAGCAGAGACAACATATATCCTTTGCAAACACATGTAAAGATATACAAAAATATCAACATCTTAGGCTACAAGAGAAGTTTCAATAAATACCATAAAATTAATATGAAACAGAGTCTCTGACAACAATACATTAAAAAATACAATTCAAGGCTGAGCAAGGTGTCTCACACCTTCAGGCCTACCACTTTGGGAGGACAAAGTAGGATTGCTTGAGATCAGGAGTTCAAGACCAGCCTGGACAATAGCAAATCCCATCTCTACAAAAAACAAAATAGTTAGCATGGCACAGTGGCACACACCTGTCGTCCCAGTTACTTAGGAGGCTGAGCCAGGAGAATTGTTTGAGCCCAGGAGTTTGAGGTTGCAGTGAGCTATGATCATGCAGCTGCACTCTAGGCTAGGTGGCAGAGCGAGACCCCATCCCCAAATGAAAGAGAAGGAAAAATATAATTCAAAAACAAAAAGCCTACCTTTCTCCTCTGTTACTGCATGCTTATAACAAAAGAGAAGAGAAATTTTTAATTAATTCATTGGCTAAGAAGAAACCAATCATTAACTAAAAAGATGTTTCAAATTGAAAGACAGTGAGAAGACTGTCATAATTCTAGGATACAACTAAGAAGAAACTTAGAATGAAGCTGATCATCTTAGAAGCTTCAAAAAAGATTGAAATTTAATTTGAGCATTCACCATAAAGTTTAAAAAAACTAGGAGTAAACTTCACATAAATGGAAGAAACAATATCACTGAAGATCAGAATTTAATGAAACGGGACACAAAAGCAGTTAATAATGAGTTAATCCAATTAAGTTAGTATCATCCATACTCCTCACGAAATACACAAAGATCTCCACATCCTTATTTGTTATTGTCCTTATCATTTTCCACATTATTATCTAGTATGTTTTTCACGTCTTGTTTATAAACAATCCCCAATGAATCAATGCTAACTTAGATTTACCAAAATATTATCTATTTCATTGCTTACTATTACTTCTTGCGTTCCATTTCCTTTTGCATTCAATTTTCTTCTTACTTAAGTACAAAGCTCTATGACTAGATTCAAATTGCTTTTATATATATATCTGAACATACTTTCATCTCAGCTTTGATTTTAATAATGGTTTAGTAAGGAATGGAATTTTATTATTTCCCCCAGTATTCTAATTTCTATTTTTGCAGATAAAAAGTCTGCTATTAGTCTAACTCTCATATCTTTATAGAAAATCTCCCCCAAACAAGCACTATTGATGCTTCAATAACAAGAATTTGAACTGTGCAGATGTACATATTTTTCTCAATTAATATATTGGGACATTTTTTGGAGATTTGAAAAATCTTGTAGATGAACCATGTAGCCTAGAATATGAAAAGAAGGGCTCGGCTCCTATAGCTCAACCGGCTAAGGCGCCAGCCACGTACACCTAAGGTGGCGGGTTCGAATCCCCAGCCCGGACCCGCCAAACAACAATGACGGCTGCAACCAAAAAATAGCCGGGCGTCGTGGCGGGTGCCTGTGGTCCCAACTACTTGGGAGAGCGGAGGCAAGAGACTCGCTTGAGCCCAGGAGTTGGAGGTTGCTGTGAGCTGTAATGCCACGGCACTCTACCCGGGGGATAGCTTGAGGCTCTGTCTCAAAAAAAAAATAAATAAATAAATAAAAAAGAATATGAAAAGAAGAAAAGAAAAAATTAGATATGCCATGAACGCATAAAATATATGTAGATACTAGTCTATTTTACCATTAACTACCATACCATGTGCACAAATCTATTATAAAAAGGTAAAATGTATCAAAACTTACCCATACACACTCTGGAAGGCTGAGGTAGGTGGATTGCCTGGGCTCAGGAGTTCCATACCAGCCTGAGCAAGAGTGAGATCTCCATCTCTACTAAAAATAGGAAAACTACCTGGGTGTTGTGGCAGGTGCTAGGGAGCTTCTAGGGAGGCTGAGGCAAGAGGATCATTTGAGCCCAGGAGTTTGAGGTTGCTGTGAGCTATGACATCACAGCACTCTACCCAGGGTGACTGAGTGAGACAGTCTCAAAAAAAAAAAAAAACCTTACCATACAAAACACAGACTGCACATGGCACCATTTGCAGTCAAGAGAAATGTAAACAGATGAAAAGATGCAGTACTAAATCACAGCTATATCAAATGAAGTGTACATACGGCACTACTGCAATCATTTTGTAGCCATCTCCTGTTGCTATTGCAGTGAGCTCAAGTGTTGGGAACATCTGCTTAAAACACTGGGTGATGCTAATCATTTCCGTGTAAGTAGTTCATTTCTCCAGTAAGTTGCATATGCAGTAAAAAGTCCTCTCTCATGGCTCTCGTGTATTTTTCATCGTATTTAGTGCAATGCATAAACTTTGAATAACACCCTGGGACACATACCGAGTGTCACTAATGATCCTGGAAGAGCTCCCAAGAAGCCAAGTCATGGCATTAGAAGAAAAAGTTGAACTAATTAATATGTCACCACAGCTATGCCAGCAGGCATGAAAACCTTGCCCCTTTCTTGAAATACCTTTTAATTTTGTCTGGAAAATGCAGCTTTTATAGGCATAACTATAGACATGATTCGAGAAAAAGTGAAATCATTGCATGACAAGTTAAAGCAAAAGGAAGGTGAAGGCTCTAAAGCTGGAGAATTTAATGCTGGCAAAGAGTGGCTTGATAATTTCAGGAAAGGTTTGGCTTTTAAAATGTCAAGATAACAGGAAAAGTAGCTTTTGTCAACCAAAGGCAGCAGACAAGTTCCAAGGCGCCATTAAGAAAATCATGGAGGAGAAAAGATATTCACCTGAACAGGTTTAATGCAGATGAAAGTGCCCCTATTTTGGATAAAAACACAATGGACATGTATTAGTAAGGAAGAGAATTGAGTCCCAGAATTTAAGTCAGGAAGGGATAGGCTATCTCCACTATTTTATACGAATGCAATCAGGCTTCTGAGCAAGAAAATGTCCTGATCTATTAAGCTACTAACCACTGAGCCTATAAGGGAAAAGATGGATGCCAGCTGCCAGTCTTTGAGTTGTACAACACGAAGGCCTGGATAATGAGAACGCTTTTCTGGACTGGTTCCATCAATGGACTGGTTCCATTAATGCTTTGTCTCTGAAGTCAGGAAGTACCTTGCCAGTAAGGGACAGTCTTTCTAAGTCCTTTTAATATCAGACAAGGCCCCTGGCCACCCAGAATTTCATGAGTTCAACATTGAATGTGTCAAATTGGTCTACTTGCCCCCAGATGTGTCACTAATCCAGCCTTGAGAGGGGATCATAAAGACCTTTAAGGCTCATTACACTTGTATTTCTTTACTCTATGGAAAGGAGTGTCAATGCTATGGAAGAGAACCCTGGTAGAGAAAATATCGCAAAAGTCTAAAACACCATTGAAGATGCCATCATTGTTATAGAAAAAAAAAGCAAACACCCTCAAGCCTAAGGCAATAAATTCCTGCTGGAGAAAACTGTGTGCAAATGTTGTGCATGACGTCACAAGATTAACCACAGAGCTGATCGAAGAAAATCATAAAGGAGGTTGTGAATATGGCAAAAAAGGTGAAGGTGAAGAGTTTCAAGATATGGATCTTGGAGAAATTCAAGAGCTAATAGACATTACACAGAGGTATTAACAGGAGACAATTTGATGGAGATGAGTTCTTCCAAACCAGTGCCACACAATGAAGGAGACAGAAGCATTGTCAGAAAACAAAACGACATTGGACAATCTGGCAGGCAGGTTCCAATTATTTCAGACTACTTTTGATTTCTTTTATGACAGGGATCCTGCTAGGATATAGGCAATGAAACTAAATAAATGGAGAAAGGATGGGTACTGCATAGCAACAGTTTTAGAGAACTGGAGAAGCAAAAACAAGTTGGACAGAAATGAAAATGTAGTTCCACAGTTACCCAGGAGTGCCTATCTCCCCTGCCCCCCTTCCACCTCCTTCACCTCCTCTGCCTCTGCCACACTTGAGACACCACAACATCCGAATTAGCGTACTCAACTCAAGGTGACAAAGGTGAAGATGGTGACGATCCACTTCCACTTTAAAAACAGTAAATATATTTTCTCTTCTTTATGATTTTCTTTCCTCTAGCTTACCTTATTGTAAGACTATACATATAACACATTTGTCTATGTAAACAATAAGCCTTCTGGTCAACAGTAGACCATTAGTATTTAAGTTTTAGGGGAATATAAAGTTATATGTGGATTTTGGCTGTGTCGCGGGCCAGTGTTCCTAACCCCTGTATTCTTCAAGGGTCAACTGTATATTGAGAAAACAGAAGGACAGGGCACGAGCAATAAATTACTCCAGCAATCTCCCCTTGCTCATTCAAACTTACTCTGTGGAGCAAGTTTTTTCTTATATCTTGGATAAAATATATTGAAGGAACCATAACTTTTTTCACCACTCTCAACTAATAAAATTATCTAGATTTTTCTAATAGACCTTATTTTTAGAGCAGTTTTAGGTTTACAGTGAAATAGGGTACTGAGATTACCTATATCCCACCTGTCCCCATTCATGCATAGACTTTCCATTATCTACATTCCCCACCACAGTGGCACATTCGTTACTATTGATGAACCTGCACTGACACATCATTATCACCCAAAGTTCATACTTTATGTTAGGCTTTACTCTTTGTACAGTCTATAGGTTTGGACAAATGTACTCACCATTGTAACATCATACAGAATAGTTTGACTGCCCTAAAAAGCCTCTGTTCATCTCTCCCTTCCATATAACCCCTGATAATCCTTAATCTCTTTACTTTGTCCATAATTTTGCCTTCTCAAGAATGTCATGTAGTTGGAATCATTTAGTACATAGCCTTTTCAGACTAACTTCTTTCACTTAGTTATATGCATTTAAGGTTCTTCCATATCCTTTCGTGGCTTGAGAACTCACTTCTTTCTTCTTCTGTATGACATTCCATTGTATGAATGTGCCACAGTTTATTCATCTGCTGAAGGACATCTTGGTTGTTTCCAAGTTTTGGCAATTGTGAATAAAGCTGCTAAAAACAACCACATACAGGTTTCTGTGTGTGTGTAAGTTTTTTACTTCTTTGAGTAAATATCAAGAAGCATTGTTTCTGGATTGTATGGTAAAAACACATTTAGTTTGTGAGAAACTACTAAACTGTCTTCCAAAGTAGCTGTACTGTTTTTCGTTCCCACCAACAATGGATGAGAGTTCTTGTTGTTCCAGAAATATTGAGTGTTGACAGAGTTCTAGATTTTGGTTATTTTAACACATAATTTTAATATTTTAAAATTGTCATTTTAAATTGTGTTTTCTTGATGAGAGATGATGTGAAACATCTTTTCATGCTTATTTGCCATCTGGATAGCTTCTTTGGTGAAAAGACTGTGAAGGCCTTCAGCCAGTTTTTTAATTGGGTTGTTTGTTTTCTTGAGTTTTAAGAGCTCTTTGCATATTTTGGATAACAGTTCTTTATCAGACACATTTTTTGCTAATATTTTCTCCTAGTCTGTGGCTTGTCTTATTCCCATGCCATTGCCTTTCACATACAGTTTTTATTTTAATGAAATATGGTTTATCAATTGTTTCTTTTATGAATCATACTTCTGATGTCATATCTAAAAAGTCATTACCATACTCGAAATCATCTAGTTTTTTTTGTACATTATCTTCCAGAAGTTTTATAGTTTGGATTTTTACATTTAGGCCTATGGTCCTAATTTTGAGTTAATTTTTGTGAAGGGTGTAACGTTTGTGTCTAGATTCATTCTTGTATGTGTAGATGTCCAGTTGTTCCAGCACCATTTGTTGAAAAGAATCCTTTTGCTCAATTGTGTAGTCTTTGCTCCCTTGTCAAAGATCAGTTGGCTATATTTATGTGATTGTATTTTGGGGCTCTCTTTTCTGTTACATTGATCTATTTGTCTACTCTTTCACCATACCACAGTGTCTTGATTACTGTAGTTTTATAGTAAGTCAAAGTCAGGTAGCGTCAAGTCCTCCAACTTTTTTCTTCTGTGGTATTGTGTTGGGCTATCCTGGATTTTTTTCTTGTCCATATAAATTTTAGGATCAGTTTATAGACATATACAAAATACCTTGCTGAGGTTTTCATTGAGATTGCACTAACTCTACAGATCAGGTTAGAAAGAACTGACATGTTGACAATATGTGTCTTTCTATCCATGAACATGGAATATATCTCCATTTATTTAGTTTTTCTTTGATGTCTTTCATCAGAATTTTGTGGTTTTCTTCATATTCCTCATATATTTTATTAGAGTTATACCTAAGTGTCTTAGTCAATTTTGGGTTGCTATAAAAGACTACCTAAGGCTGGGCAATTTATAAGTAAAAGAAATTTATTTGGCTCATGGTTCTGCAGACTGTACAAAAGGCATGGAACCAGCAATTTGCTTCTGGTGAAGGCCATAGGTTGTTCCATTCATGGCAGAAGGTGAAGGGAAACTGGCATTTGCAGAGAGTACATGGGGAGAGAGGAAGAAAAAGAAAGAGGGAGGAGGTGACAAGCTCTCTCTTTTTTGTTTTTCACTTTTTTTTTTTTTTGGATAGGCTCTCTTTAACAAGTTCTCATGGGAAGGAACAGAGTGAGAACTATCTTAACTCCCCCCATTTAATAATCATCTATACATGAGAGATCACCCTCACGATCCAAACACCTCCTGTTAGCTACCACCTCAACACTGGGGACCAAATTTCAACATGAGATTTGGTGGAAATAAGTTTCCAAACTATAGCACTCAGTATTTCATTTTGGAATTGTTAACATAAATGGTACTGTATTTTAATTCCAAATTTCACTGTTCATTACTGGTTCCAGTGACTTATTTTTTATATTAACCTTGTATCATGCAAACCTCTTACTAGTTCCAGGCAGTTTTTAAAATCAATTATTTCATATTTTCCACACAGGCAATCATGTCATCTGTAAAAAAGACAATTTCATCTTTCCCTTCTCCATACATCCACATTTTATTTCCTTTTCTCACCTTATTCCATTAGCCAGGACTTCCAGTATGATGTTGAAAAGCTGTCCTTTTTTAAATTAATAAGATAGAAGTTAACTGATGACTCCATACTGAACCTCAGAGTCAAAGCATTCTATAATAGACATACTCTTATTTGACAATGTGTTACTTTTTTTTGCATTATTATTATTGCTCAATAAAAAAAAAGATAGAAATTTTCATTTCAGTGAATGAAACATTCTTCCTTGTATACTAGTAAACCATTTGAAGTTTGTTTAAAGTTCAAGCCCTTCAACTAGGTCCTGCTTCATACTAGAATTATGCAGAGGGAGAGAAGAGGGGCAACTGCTTCCCTCTCTTCTCTCTTTATGTTTCACTATTGCTTACCCTTTTCTCTTTCATCAGGTTGGTTCCTAGTTCCTCAGATTGTAGTAGGGAGCTTGGTGCTAGCTTTCTGGAAAAGGAGAAAGATCTGGCAGGAAAGTCTTGGCTCCATGCTTATAGCTCAAGCAGCTAAGGTGCCAGTCACATACACTAGAGCTGGTGGGTTTGAATCCAACCCCGGCCTGCCAAAACAACAATGACAACTATAACCAAAAGAAAAAAAAATAGCCGGGCATTGTGGCAGGTGCCTGTAGTCCCAGCTACTTGGGAGGCTGAGGCAAGAAGATCACTTAAGCCCAAGAATTTGAGGTGGCTGTGAGCTGTGACACCACGGCACTCTACCCAGGGCAATAGCTTGAGACTCTGTCCAAAAAAAGAAAAAAAAGAAAAGGCCTTACTTATCAGTAGTGTTGCAACCTGGTTTGTGTGCTTTCTGGAATTTGAGGATTTTATTTTAGTGCTGATTCTTTTACTTGAGAGCCATTTGTTTTTTTTTAGTCACCCAATGAGACTCCACATGCAATTTTCAGAGAGGCAATACTCATGCACCATGCCCTTGCCTACTGCCCCTGGTGGTTTATCATGCAGTCTTTTATTGCTAGCTTCCTCTCACATTGGCAGGCCTCCATCAGGCAAGCTCCCTTCAAGATTGCTCCAGTGCAAGAGTCCACAGAAGAAAAATGGAATAAACAACACATATTCAACTACACATACTTTCCAAACCAAACAGAGGAGTTCCAACTACTACTCTTCCTTCTTGTCTCACCTGGCCCCTGAAAGTGGTTACCATTAAAGCTTTTCTTCTTCACCAAGGCTTCCTGGGAATGAGTAAAAAGCTAGTCCCTGTATTTTCTCAAATTCTGGGGGACAATATCAGATACTCAAAGTGATATTTTCAAAGTTCCTTTTAGTAGATTTACATTGAGTAGATTCTGCACTCCCCACACCCACACAAATGTGAGAAGATGGGAAATGCCGCAGAGCTTCTAACTAATTTTTCCTAAGACATGTTGACATGGATTCTTCAGCACAAACCTTTGTACTCTTAAAGTAGGTTTGGGCTAAGCATCATGATTTTCAGCAACTTCCTCACCACATCCTAGGTAAGTATTTTAGCACCTTTCTTTGTAATGAGGAAGTACGTGCTCCTTAATATTTTGTTATTGGCCTTAAGGGGCTTCAGCATAAATTACAGTTCTTTTGAGTGCCATTATAATATTCTATTAGATACCTTTTACTTCTGGCTGTTTTAAAGATTGTCTATTTTTCTTTGGTGTGTTGTAATATCACTCCAGCACGTTTAGGGGTGGATTCATTTTTCTTCTATTCATAACTTGGTTTCCACCTGCATGCTTTCCTTTGATTTGGAAACTATGTACCTATTACATCTTCAAATATTGCCTCTCTTCAAATAATGTTCTTCTCTCTAGAAATCCTATTTGATATGTATCAGGCCTTATGATTCAGTCCTCCATGTTTCTTAATCTCCCTTATTTTCCATTTATTGTATCTGTGGGTATAATTTTCCCCTGATATCTTATTTTCTCTGGGTGAATTCCTCAGTTCTATCACCTGGCACACTATTCTCCCTTCACCCATATCGAATTTCCAATTTGCTTATTCATTTTTTATTTACATATTTTTATTTTTTAATATCTTGAAGTCCTATTTGTTTTTTTAATTCAGTTTTTAACCCAGAGTATCCAATCTTTCAATGTATTCTTTGTCTTCCTTTTGTCTCTTTAATAATTTTAAACATGCTTATAGCATTTTTCCAATTATATCTCGTATTTAGTACCTAGAGTACTATTTGTCTTACCTGTTGACTCATCCTCCCAGTGTTTCATTTCTTTCTAGTCTGCAACTTTTTTACTGGTAGTTCATCCTTAGTTTCCTTCACTCCCTCTGGGACACCCATTATATCTGAGTAGTGGAATTTTTCCTGTGTGTTCTTTTCTTGGTCATTTTCTTCTGCCAAGTCACTAGAGCTTTTACTAAACATGGACTAATTTTTATGTTTGTTTCTGAGGTTCAGGTCCTTTATGCTTTGGGCAATGAAAATGTGAACATTATACCCTCATGTAATGCATGTTTGGAATTTTACTTTCTCCCCTGTTTAGATTTATTTCCACACACATTTACACATATCTTTGCTTACTATTGCTCCAGGAAGATGACAACCTTTTTACTTTCTGGATTATTGGGGAAAGTTTTTCTGGTCCCTTCTACAAAGAAGGCAAAACTTCAATATTCTCAGCTTTAATAAGGAGCTTTATATCAAGCTTCCCTCCTCACACAGGTCCAAGTTCATGCCTCTGTGTGCATTAAAACTCTGCCCAGTTCTTAGGGTCTGTGTTTAGGTTCTGTCACCCCTAGAGGCTTTATTTCTTCAGTTTCTTCTTATGCCTGTAATTTTGAATTTCTTTTCTGTCCCTGATACCTAAGCTATTTCCCTTTCTATTAAGCTAGGGAATGTGGTATATTTTATTGTTGATATTTCATGTTACTTGGTATCATACAGAAATTAAAGTGCTGGAATAAGACTGGATTCAAATCTCAGTTCTGGCACTTGTTGGCTGCGTAACCATGAGCAAATTACCTATCTTCTTTGAACATCAGTTTCCTTATTTGTAAAATGGAGTAATAATAATACCCAACTCATATGATTGCCATGAGAATGAAGAGGTTTAATATATGTGTAGGGCATGGAGCAGTGTCTGGCACATATTAAAAGTCCAGTAGTTACTAGGTATTGTTGTTTTTATTTTCCTTATGATCATCGTCACCATTATCATGCCATTCACTCTCATATGTCTGTGAAAAACAGGCCTCCTTTTTTTTAAACTGAAAATGCCACAATATATTTTCTTTTTAATCCCCAAACAGTGTTACCCTGTCACCTGTGATGTTAAGTAAGACTCCTTCCTCCCTGGCTCGTGTAGACTTAGAAGATGAAATACAACTTTAAATTGAGTCTGTGTAAACTACTTTAAGGATGAGTGAAAATTCTAGAGGTTGATATATATATTTCTGAACTACTTACAAATAACTTTTGTCTTTTTTAAAAAACATTATCTGAGTCAAGGCACCCCAATGTTGGGCAAATAACTGGGAAAAGGCAGTTGCACGTCAGTGATAACTCCAGAGGCTCGTCTATCTAAGACGCACTATTTGAGTTGAATACTCCCTTGTGAATCCCCTAGAAACAGAGGTCCTCAGGAGTGAGGCCTTAGCAAGAATGAACAAAGTGCAGCATAATGAGGGAGGCCGGGTAGTGGAGTCTAATGAATGACTCCTTGACATTCTCTGATCTCTGACATGACAGGCATATGGTGTTTATCAATAAATAAAAAGGATATAATTACATTGAGGCTGGCGCATTCAGAGCTTGGTAACATTTGGTAAGCTGGCAAGCTGTCTGCCCCACTCTTTACCCTAACAGGTGGAATAAAATAAAATGTCTCCATAAAAATCTATTTATAGGATGTGATAGTCTTTGGTTGTCTTTGGTTTCCTCAAAGAAGCAGTAGGTCATGCTCCAATTTGTGTCCATAGATGTATGTTAATATATTATTTAAGTGACACTGCAAGGTAATCACAATCAGTCCCTAGAACTCTCAGTACACAGCTTCTTAAAAATTTCTCTTGGCTGAAGGTTGGGGCTTTTCTTAACAAGACTAATTATTACCTGGTGTTTGATAAAACTAGTATATTATCCTTTGTTCTGTGGACTCTACTAAAATCTTAATAACAAACACAGCTTGGTGCCCTCAACTCCCACCTGTGGCAAAAGGTGAGAGGCACATTCACAAGGAAATGCCAATCGGAAGGTAGGCAGCACAGGCCTTCTGTAGGGTGTATCTACCTAAAAATAATCATTTTGTCAGGAAGCAAATGGTTCGAGTCAGTCAATTATATCAAATGAACTTTTGACTTGTTTGTAATCCACAAATTTTCCAGTTTCTTAAGAGCCATTACAATGGCACTATTTATGAAACATTTGCTTGGATAAAATCATTGATATCACCCTTAACTCCTATGATTCTCTCACATTTCATGTTTAATCTTTAGGAAACAGTGTTAGGTCAACTTTCAGTATACTTCAGAATCTCCCCACTTCACACTACTTCTTACTGCCACCACCACCACAGTCTGAGCCCCTGCACTTCTCACTCTGTCAGCCGTGATCACTTCCTAATAGTCTCCCTGCTCTACACTTGTCACCCTGTGATCAATCCCACACAGCAGCTAGGGAGATCCTTTAAAAAGATAAATGAGGTGACATCACACCTGTGCTCAAAATCCTGTGATCGCCTTACCGGGGCTCTCTAGGCCCTGGGACCTGGTTTCCCATTGTCTTCTCCCATTCTCCTTCTCATTCACTTTCCCTCCAGCCAAATGGTCCTTTTACTGTTCTTCAAATATTCTAGACACTGTCTCCTAGCCTGGCATATTCTTTCACTTAATTCTAGAGGGATGCTTCATGTTTTTGTTCAACTCTCATCGTCCAGTGAGGTTTATTTCAACAACCATCCTATTAATATTTAAAATGAGACCCTGCCCTCTAGAAATCCACACACCCAGCTTAAGAGATCCAAAAGCATTTATCTCCTAACATACTATTATATCTTTATTTATTAATTATACTTACTGTCTTGTCCAACTCTTCCCTCTAAAATATAAGCTCTGTGAGAGCATAAATCTTCTATTCAGTGATGTAGCTAAGCACCTAAATTGGCAATGATAGACAAAAAGTACACTCAGGAAAATGTGAATTTCACTAAACAATGACTACTTTGTTCTAGCATAAGTATGGCCTGTGAAATTGTTGATTTATGTGTTGTTATCCAAAATTCAAATTACCTGGGAATGTTATGTTGGTATTTGCTTAATCTGGCAGCCTTGACTTAGTACCTGGCATCATCTTATAGGACACATTATGGATGGTCTATTTTTTTTTAATTAAATTAATTTGGCTTTGAATTGTTAATGGCTTTTGAGCTAACTGGAAATATCCTGGAGTGTCATAAGAAAAATTGTATATCATAGTAAATGCTTTTAGGTAAAGGGCACTGACAAAAACAAAAACAATCCCATAGAAAAAGCTAAGTATGCCATCCACAGTGCAATAGCACAAAGACGCAGTAAACAGTTTAACCTGTATGCTTTATGATATTGGGCAGAAACAAATGATGTTTATTTATTTATTTTTTATGAAATCATAGCTGTGTACATTAATGCATCATGGAGTACAGTGTACTGGTTTTATACACAATTTGAAATACTTTCATCTATAGAGTCAGAAGACATTAAACTTTCACTCTTCGCAGATGATATGATAGTATATCTGGAGAACACCAGGGATTCAACTACAAAACTCCTAGAAGTGGTCAAGGAATATAGCAGCGGCTCAGGTTACAAAATAAACACTCATAAATCTGTAGCCTTTATGTATACCAACAGCAGCCAAGCTGAAAAAACAGTCAAGGACTCTATTCCGTTCACAGTAGTGCCAAAAAAGATGAGATATTTAGGAGTTTACCTAACAAGGGATGTGAAAGATCTCTATAAAGAGAACTATGAAATTCTAAGAAATAGCTGAAAATGTTAACAAAAGGAAAAACACCATGCTCATGGCTGGGAAGAATCAACATTGTTAAAATGTCCATACTACCCAAAGCAATATATAATTTTAATGCAATCCATATTAAAGCCCCACTGTCATATTTTAAAGATCTTGAAAAAATAATACTTCATTTTATATGGAATCAGAAAAAACCTCAAATAGTCAAGACATTACTCAGGAATAAAAACAAAGCAGAAGGAATCACACTACAAGACCTCTGATTATTCTATAAATCTATAGTGATCAAAACAGCATGGTACTGGCACAAAAATAGAGAAGTAGATGTATGGAACAGAATAGAGAGCCAACAGATGAATCCAGCTACTTACCACTACCTGATCTTTGACAAGCCAATTGAAAACATTGAGTGGGGAAAAGATTCCCTATTTAACAATGGTGCTGGGAGAACTGGCTGGCAACCTGTAGAAAACTGAAACTGGATCCACATCTTTCACCATTAACTAAGTTAGACTCTCACTGGATTAAAGATTTAAACTTAAGACATGAAACCATAAAAATACTAGAAGAAAGTGCAGGGAAAACACTTGAAGAAATCGGCCTGGGCGAAAATTTTATGAAGATACCCCGGGCAATTGAAGCAACATCAAAAATACACTATTGGGACCTGATCAAAGTAAAGAGCTTCTGCACAGCCAAGAACACATTAGGTAAAGCAAGAAGACAGCCATCAGAATGGGAGAAGATTTTTGCAGGTTATGTCTCTGACAAAGGTTTAATAGCCAGAATCCATAGAGAACTCAAACATATTAGCAAGCAGAGAACAAGTGATCTCATCTCAGGGTGGGCAAGGGACTTGAATAGAAATTTCTCCAAAGAAGATTGGTGCATGGCCTGCAGATATATGAAAAAATGCTCACCATCCTTAATCATTAGAGAAATGCAAATCAAAACTACTTTGAGATATCACCTAACTCCAGTAAGATTAGCCCACGTCACAAAATCCCAAAATCAGAGATGCTGGCGTGGATGTGGAGAAAAGGGAACACTTCTGCACTGCTGGTGGGAATGCAAACTAATATGTTCTTTTTGGAAAGATGTCTGGAGAACACTTAGAGAACTAAAAATAGACCTGCCATTTGATCCTGCAATTCCTTTATTAGGCATATACCCAGAAGAC
>CAUYTI010064986.1:0-20624 GCA_963575145.1 Galago senegalensis
AGACCAGCCTGAGCAAGAGCGAGACCCCTGCCTCTAAAAATAGTGGGCGTTGTGGCAGGCTCCTGTAGTCCCAGATACGTGGGAGGCTGAGGCAAGAGAATTGCTTGAGCCCAAGAGCTGGAGGTTGCTGTGAGCTATGATGCCATAGCACTCTACTGAGGGGGACAAAGTGAGACTCTGCTTAAAAAAAAAAAATAGTGACCTACTACCTTGCGGTGCTGGAGGGTATACCGCAAAAAACTTGGAACAGCTGAAAACTGTCCAAAAGCCTCCCCTTGATACTTGCCAGCACCTTTGGGTCATAGGAAATTAAAGGAAGGCTTCCTGGCAGTTCTCCCTATGCCTGTCACCCGGGGGATCCAGACTGGTAACTCAACAGTGTGGATGGACCTTGCAAACGTGGTGTGAGTAGGAGCCAGTCACAGAAAGACAAAGAACGTGTGATTCTTCTTATATGAGCTACCTAGAATGGTCAAATTTAGACCCAAGGAGAAGGCAAGGAGGTTATTTGGGGGGTGGTGGTCTGTAGATGAAGGAGCAGCTCTTCTCGCTCCTGTGCCCATTCTCCCCACCACAGGAGGATGTTTGAACCTAGCAGGTGGAATCTGAGGGTGGGGTCTGCCAAACTCCGCCTATGCCCACTGTAAGGCTCACTGTAAGGGAGGTGAAAACACGAACCTCATTCTTACACCCTGTGACCCCACCCTCAGTTGCCCTGACCTTCACTTCTCCAGGCCCCTGACTCTTGAGTCTAGGCTGGTGGGACCAGCATTTCCAAGCCACAGATGCTTGTGATGCAGACAAAGCCCTCTAGGGCAAGACAAGGGGTTCACTCTGCTTTCCTCAGCCTCCATCTGCTCATCGGCGACATGGGGACCCGCTAGCTCCTATCAGGCCGTGGGAGGATGCAGTGAAGCAGTCAGCACTTTATAAATGGTAGCAATGGCAGTGTCCAGCATGCCAACAGCCCTGCAGCACTGGACAACTGGCTTTGGGATGGGTGCCTTCCAGATGGAGCCCGAGCTCTGGGGTCCCCCTAATAACAGCATCCCCCAATAAACGTAGCTCCATCAGAGGAGCAGCTACTAGTCACTGTGAGAGGGTAGTGCGGTCAGGGGAAGTGGTGACCGAGCCAGTGCCCTCCTGTGCCTGTTATCTGGGGCTGCAGCAGACTGGGCTCTTCTGACAAGAGGCTCATTAGGACAGGAAGTGAGCCCGGGGGCCCTGGCCCTTGATTGGCTGCGTGGCCAGAGCCCATGCCCTGTCATGCTCTCCCTGGTCACCTTTCTGGGGGCTGTCTGGCCCGTTGGCAAGTATTTGGTTGGCAGGTCTCTGTCAGCCCCCAGGGTGTGCTGAGGACTGGAGCTGGGCATCGCTGGAGGCCTGTTCTGACTCTACCCTTCCCTTGACTCATTTCATCAGGGGAACAGGAGCAAGACTGAACAGTCAGGAGGAAGGGGAGAAGTTCAAGGGTGGTGTGGCCACTGCCTGGTGGACCATACTGCCCTGGTGACAATGCTGGTTGTGTTCTGAGCTATCCATGAGAACAAGTCCAGCTGCTGAGCAAGGTGCTCCTGCAGGGAGCAGGGGCTGGGCCTAACTGGGATTCCAGTCTGGACTCACCTTTCTGTGCTGTGTAACTTTGAGTAACTTAGTGAGCCTCTCTGGTTTCTTTATTTGTCAAATGAGGACACCATTCATGGGATTAAATGAAAGGATGTACACAGCTAGATGAAACGCTGTCAGGGCTCGCAGTGCTTACTGCTTTGACAACCACTGCATCTGGCAACATCCTCACTGCCACCGCACTTCACAGATGAGCACACAGAGACTCAGAGAGGGCAAGTGACTTGAGCGAGGGTGCCCACTTAGAAAGTAGCAGAGGCTGGGACTGAGCCTGGCCAATTCTGCAACGTGCACCCCTTTCCTCCCACCTCAGCATCCCTCACCCCAACACATGAAGGCAGGGGCCACACTGAGTCTACTGGCCCCGCCTGCTCTTGATAAATGCTCTGAAAGGGCCAAGAGGGAGCTTTGGGTTCTGGCAAATGTGTGTGCACTGGGGCCACCATTGTAGTCCTTTTGCCTGGAGGATAAAAATTCTGGTGTCTTTCTCGCACTGGGCTCTCTGTGAGATACTCAGTCCGGTTTTGTTCTGTGAGAGGCGAGTATGAGAGAGACACATGCCTGTTTTCCAGATGACAAAACAGGCCTGGAGAAAGGAAGGGGGTTGCCTAGTGAGGGGGAGATGGAGCTGAACTTCCACCCTGGCGCCTGCATCGCCCCAGCCTCTCACTTGTTTTGCTCTGCTCCTCCCTCTCAGTGGAGAAATGCTATCCTTTGGAAGAGGGTCCAGGTAGCCTGAGAATGTAGGGGGCACATGTTTTCAGGGGCCTCCCTTGCCAGCTCTCCAAGCCCAGACGCTGGGAGCCCCATTGCGCATGCTCTGGGTGGGGATGGAGGCTCCTCATCCTAATGCTGATATGTTTTGTCAAAGCGCCCAACTCTGAAACATGGCAGGAGAAAGCTCTGTTCTCCCCACCCTGGTGGAGGACGGACTGGCTGGCCTTGCACAGCCTGGGGTGATATCAAGGGCACCTGGGCATGTTTCCATTTCTTCTTCGGCCTCCCTCCCCCTACCTCTCTTCCCCAGAGCAGGGAGGGAAGGGGAGGAGGTGTCTGTCCTCAGATGCCACACTATTTTTGGAGCTTGCAATGATCCCAATTCCGGAGCACATGGGCTGTGACAGGCACCAGGAGCAGACCCGCTCAAATAACGAAGAAGGTCAAGCCAGATGCTGGGATACACCCCCACCAGTGCTGATCCTGGCACTTCCAGAACTGGGCACAGACTCTTGCCCTCCCTGAGTGCACCCCTGTGCTGTCCTGCATCCTGTCCCCACAGAAGGATGCCCCCGCAGAAGGATGTGCCCCAGCACACAGCCTGAGGCTGGCCCTAGGGGTTCTGAGCACAGCAAGGCTCAGGAAGCCAGCCTGCCCTGGGACTCTGCACCAAGCTGAGGTGCCCCCCTTTGACAGGCACAGGGTGACATTCAGGGAGCCTGAGCTAAGTTAACAACCACCCGTGCTCAGAGCAGCTGTGGAGATGATCCTGTCTCTTTGCCTGTAGCCACATCTGTTTGCGCAGTTCTCAGCACCACCCTGTGCAGTAGGCACTGAGGGGTTAAGTAACCTGCCCAAGGTCACCCAGCTTAGTCAGTAGTGGAGCTTGGGGCTGGGGTGTGTGCTGTCAGGCGGGGTGAGACCTGCTGAGGCTCCCAGAGCATACTGCTGAATATATATGTGCACATATACAATTAAAATATATGTGTAATGTAATGTATATAGTCACATGGAAAATAAGTTCCTTATTTAAACCACCCCTATATTTACATATGGAACATATTATGTACCTATGGACATAATTTCATATATTTATGTGTGCTTATATGTACATTATATACACATTATATATACATTAAACATATGTACATTATATGTACATTAAACATATGCTTTATATTTATATGCATACTAGCTATATTTATAAAATTATAGTATATTACATAGAACCACTATGCTTACATTATAAAGAGATATGCACATTCTATATAAATTGTATATATTTATATACACACTATATTTACATAGTAAATATGTTATATCTATGTATATGAATCCACATATATGTATGTGTGAATAAACATATGTGGATATGTATATATTCACATACAGGTAGAGAGAGAAAGACACCTTTTTATAAAAAACAACTTTATTGAGATATGTCACATATCATACAAATTATCTGGTTAAAATATATAGTTCAGCTGGGCATGGTGGCTCACACCTGTAATCCTAGCACTCTGGGCGGCTGAGGCAGTAGGATTGCCTGAGTGTGGGGGTTTGAGACTGCAGTGAGCTATGATGACACTACCGTAATCTAGCTGAGTAACAGAGCAAAATTCTGTGCCTCCAAAGTATACAAGTAAATGGCTTTCAGTATATTCACAGCGCTGTGAACTCTTACCACAGTTTTAGAATATTCTATTACCCCCACAAAGAAGCTCCATATCCCTTAGCCCTCATGCCGCCCTCTCCTCCCTACTCTCAGCCCCTGGCAACCACTAATTTACTTCCTATTTCTCTGTATTTGCCTATTCCAGACATTTCAAATAAGTGGAATTTTGTTGTCCAGTTTTATCCATGTTGTAGTGGGGATTAGTACCTTGTTCCCTTTTTATTTTTTTGTTTTTTTATTTTTATTTTTTGAGACAGAGCCTCAAGCTGTCACCCTGGGTAGAGTGCTGTGGTATCACAGCTCACAGCAACCTCAAATTCTTAGGCTTAAGCGATTCTCCTGCCTCCACCTCCCAAGTAGCTGGGACTACAGGTGCCTGCCACAACGCCCAGCTATTTTTTGGTTGCAGCCGTCATTATTGTTTGTCAGGCCTGGGCTGGATTTGAACCTGCCAGCTCAGGTGTATGTGACTGGAGCCTTAGCCACTTGAGCCACAGGTGCCAAGCCTTTTTTAGTTTTTTTAGAGACAGAGTCTCACTTTGTCACCCTGGGTAGAGTGCTGTTGCATCACAGCTCACAGCAACCTACAGCTCTTGGGCTTAGGTGATTCTCTTGACTCAGCCTCCCGAGTAGGTGGGACTACGGGCGCCTACCACAAAGCTTGGCTATTTTTTGTTGCAGTTTGGCTGGGGCCAGGTTCGAACCCGCCACCCTCGGTATATGGGGCCGGTGCCCTACTCACTGAAACAGAGGTGCTGCCCCCCTTGTTCCTTCTTTAGTTAGAGTAATATTCTGTTGTGTGGATAGACTACAATTTATTTATCCACTAACCAGTGGATGGACATTAGGGTTGTTTCTACTTTTTTGGCTATTGTGAATAACATTGCTATAAACATTCATATCAAGGTTTTTGTACGGACCTATGCTTTCATGTCTCTTGGGTATATACCTAGCAATGGAATTGCTGGATCACGTGGTAGCTCTATGTTTAGCTGTTTGAAGAACTACTAAACTATTTTCCAAAGTGGTTGTACTATTTTACTTTCTCATGGCAGGGGTGGGAGGTAGTCCAATTTCTTGCTTTTATCTTGCTTTTTTTATTATAGTCATCCTAGTGTGTGTCAAGTGGTATCTCATTGCGGTTTTGATTTACATTTCCCTAGTGACTAGTGATGTTGAACATCTTTTCATTTGCTTTTTGGCTACTGGTGTATTGTCCATGGAGAAATGCTTATTCAGATCCTTGCCCAATTCTAAATTGGGTTACCTCTTTATTACTGAATTCTGACAGTTCTTTATATATTCCAGATACAAGTCTTTCATTTTCTACATACATATGTATGTATCATTTAAAACATTTTATCCCATTTTCTGGGTTACCTTTTCACGTTCTTGCTGATATCCTTTGAAGCACATAAGTTTTAAATTTCGATGGTATCCAGTTTATTTTTTCTCTTGTTGTTTATGGCTCTGATGTCATAAGTAAGAAATTATTGCCTAATTCAAGTTCATAAAGATTTGCTCCTATGTTTTCTTCTAAGAGAATAGTTTTAACTCATATTTTTGATCTTTGGTCCATTTTGTGTTATTTTTATAATATGGTGTGCAGAGGGGTTCAATTCTTTTATAGATGGATACCCAGTTGTCCCAGCACCATTTACTGAAGAGATTATTCTTTTCCCATTGAATTGTCTTGACATCTTTGTCAAAAACAATTGATGACAAATGTGAAGATTTATTTTTGAACTCAATTCTGTTCTACTGAGCTCTGTGTTTTTGCCAGTATCACACTGTTTTGATTATTGTAAACGTGTAGTAACTTCTGAATTCAGGAAATATGAGTCTTCCAATTTTCCAAGATTGTTTTGGCTATCTTGAGTCTGTTGCATTTCCATATGAATTTTAGGATCAGTCAGTCAATTTCTGTAAATAATTCAGCTGACATATGGATACAGATTTTGTTGAATGGGTAGACCAATTTTGGGGAATACTGCTGTCTTAACAATATTAAGTTTCTGATCCATGATTATGGGATGCCTTTCTGTTTATTTAGGTCTTTAATTTTTTTCCAGCAATGTTTTATAGTGTCAAGCATGAAAAAATTTGTTTTTTTTTTTTTTTTTTTTAGTCAGAGTCTCATTTTGTCTCCTTTAGTAAAGTGCTCTGGCATCATAGCTCACAGCAACCTCAAACTCTTGGGCTCAAGCGATTCTCTTGTTTCAGCCTCCTGAGTAGCTGGGACTACAGGCACCCCTCAAAATGCCCAGCTATTTTTAGAGACCAGGTCTCACTTTGGTTCAGGCTGGCCTGTCAGTGAGCTCAGGAGAGCCTCCTGCCTCAGCCTCCCAGAGTGCTAGGATTACAGAAGTGAACCACCATGCCTGGCCAGCATGAAAGTTTTGAATATCCTTGTTAAATGTATTCCTAGCTCGGCACCTGTAGCACAGTGGTTACCATGCCAGCCACATACACAGAGACTGGAGGGTTCAAACCCGGCCTGGGCCTGCTAAACAACAATGACAACTGCAACAGAAAAATAGTTGGATGTTGTGGTGGGCACCTGTAGTCCCAGCTACTTGGGAGGCTGAGGCAAGAGGATTGCTTAAGCCGAAGAGTTTGAGGTTGCTGTGAGCTGTGACGCTACAGCACTCTACTGAGGGAGACATGTGAAACTCTGTCTTAAATAAACTAATAAATAAAATGTATTCCTATTTTTTTGATATTATTGTAAATAGAATTAAAAAAATTGATTTGTTTATTGCTAATACATAGAAATAAAATTGATTTTTGCACATTGATTTTATATCCTGAAGCCTCACTGAACTTATGAGCTCTAATTTTTTTTTGCATGTGTACCTGTGTGGATTCTTTAGGATTTTCTGTATGTAAGATCATGTCATCTGCAAATAGAGATAGATTTTACTTCTTCCTTTCCAACTAGATGCCTTCTATTTTGTTTTCTTGCCCAGTAGTCTTGGCTAGAACCTCCTGGATGACGCTAAATAGTGGACACTTCCATGTGCTTCCTGATCCTAGGGGAAAGCTTTTGGCCTGCCACCAGGGATGTTAGCTGCGGTTTTTGGCAGGTGCATTTATCAAGTGGAGGGAGTGCCCTTCTATTCCTGGTGTATGGAGTGTTTTCATCATAAAGGGGTATTGCATCTTGTCAAATGTTTTTCTGAGAAATGTCTTCTTTTAAAATGTCCCAGTACCAGCCTAAGCAAGAGTGAAACCCTGTCTCTACTAAAAATAGAAAAAACTAGTTGGGTGTAGTGGCTGGTGCCTGTGGTTCCAGCTACTTGGGAAGCTGCGGCAAGAAGATTGCTCAAGCCCCCGAGTTTGAGGTTTCTGTAAGCTACGATGCTACAGCACTCTACCCATGGTGACAGAGTGAGACTATGTCTCAAAAATTAAATTAAATAAAAATTTCTCAGAAATCCCTATTCTTCCTTGGGAAGGCAAAAACTCAATCACTGTTCAGGCCCTCCTATATTACCCTCTGAAAGGGGCTAAATGGTGGTGGTGTAGGTAATGACAGCAAGAATCCGGCTCCTTCCACTAGCTGGAGCGCTTTTCTTGGAATGCCCAGCGCCCCGGCCGCCCTAGCCCTGCTCTCACTCCAGCTCTGCCCCCACCCCCAGGCCTACGAGAAGCGCTTCCCCACCTGCCCGCAGATCCCCGTCTTCCTGGGCAGCGAGGTCTTGCGCGAGTCCCACAGCGCTGATGGGGCAGTGCATGTGGTGGAGCGGAGCTGCAGGCTGCGGGTGGACGCCCCACGACTACTGCGAAAGGTGGGGGGCTAGGGCAGGGGTCTTGGGTCTGGGAGCGGGGTGGAGTGGGCTGGGCGACGGAGCTGGGGACTAGAGTGCGGGGGGGGGGGCGGGGAGTGTGTGGGAGTTGGTGTCCTGATGGGGGGATTCTGAGGTGGGGGTGGCAGGGCTTGGGTGTGAGAGGGGAGAGGGCCAAGGGGTCAGGGGCAACTGCCGGCGTACGGAGTACCAGAGCTGTGTAGGTTCCCAGGAGTTTGGGCCCGACCTGGGTGGTGGGTGCACAGCAGAGTTTGGGGGTCCTGGATCAGGGAGGGGTCCTGGGCTGCTCTGGGTAGGCGGGGACGAGGGATCCGCGCCCCTAGCCAGGGAGGGGTGTTCTGGGGTGGCCGTCTGGACTCACCCCTTGTCCTCCTTACAGATCGCAGGTGTCGAGCACGTGGTCTTCGTGCAGAGAAACGTCTTGAACTGGAAAGAAAGGACTCTTCTCATCGATGCTCACAATGAGACCTTCGCCAGCCGTGTGGTGGTCCATGAGAACTGCAGCTACACCGTGAGCGCTAGTGAAACGCAGATTCCCAGGCTCCATCCTGGACCTGCTCAGGCAGAAGTAGCTGGGGCAGACCCAGGAATCTGTGTATTTAACAGATTCCCTGATGATGTTTCTGCCCACAGATTTTTTTCTGATATCTATTGATATGTAAGAATAGGTAATATATATCTTTATATAAATATGTAACTATTTACAAATGTATATATCTAAAATTTGTAATATTGAGAAATAATTTATTTATATATACAGGGTGTCCATAAAGTTCGTGTGCAATTTGCTATGTTAAAACTATTTTAAATTGTGCATAAACTTTATGTCTACCCTTAAGCATATTCTGTATTTATATATAATTTTTTGTGTATGCATATGGTATTTAAGGGGCAGGGGTGCAGATATCAGATCCGTGCTCTTCTGGCCCCTCCTGATAAGGCACTTTGTTTCTTGACAGTTTAGACTTGGGTGGGGACCCCCTTGGTCCTGCCTTCCCTGGGTAAGGGGCCTTCTTGGTCCTGCTGTCCTGGGTTGGGGAACTGTTGGTCCTAATTTCCTAGCCAGTGCTGCCAGGCTGTGACATGCCGTCTGCGTGAGGCTTGGCACTGTGGCCCCTCACACTGAGACCCTGCGGCTCTCACACTGAGACTCTGCACTGTCCCTGCCTGGCTTTCAGGTCCACCCGGAGAATGAAGACTGGACTTGTTTTGAGCAGTCCGCCTCACTGGACATCCGGTCCTTCTTTGGTTTTGAAAATGCCTTGGAGAAGATTGCCATGAAGCAGTACACCGCCAATGTCAAGAAGGTACGTCAGTCTCAGGGAGGACTTGCTCTGCCACCTGGTAACTCCAGTGACATCCATCGAGAACCTTAACCCAGGGGCGGGGCCTGTGGCTCAAAGGAGTAGGGCGCTGGCCCCGTATGCCAGAGGTGGCGGGTTCAAACCCAGCCCCAGCCAAAAACTGCAAAAAAAAAAAAAAAACCCAAAAAACACCCCCAAAAGAACCTTAACCTGCTGGGGCCCCAGTCTTCTCCTCTGTAAAATGGGTATTCTAGTAATGACCAAGTCACATGAGATAATGGGTAGAAAGTCACTGGCTTATCATTGGGGCACCCTCATTGTTGTCCCCCCTGCCCTGACACTTCTGGACATGTGCAGTGAATTCTCTAGAAAAGGAGGGAAATCCTGTGGTGTGTTTTCCTGGTTCAAATGCTCATGCTTGTTTTATAGGCCTCAGAGCCATTGCTGAGTAAAGCCCTATTCGTGTAATAAAACAGGCAAAATTACTTTTAATAATCTATTTTATCGAATGTGTTGTCAGTGTAAAATGTATACTGAGCTATATGAAATGAGCTATTTTACATTCTTCGCTTCATAATATGTCTTGGAAATCTGGTGAGTACTTGACACTCACAGCACCTCTCTATCCAGACAGCCACATTCGGCTGCTCAGTCACCACATGTCAGGGGGAATTCCCGGGCCATCACAGTGACCCCTGCTGCCTTGGTCTCTCCGGCTTCCAGGGGAAGGAGGTGATAGAGCACTACCTGAATGAGCTGATCTCCCAGGGCACCTCCCACATCCCCCGCTGGACACCTGCCCTGGGCCGGGAGGAGGATGCCTGCAACCAGGTTGGGCAGTGGGACTCTGGCTCCCTGGATGCCAACAGGCCCAGCAGTGCCCCAGGCCCTGCTCCGGAGACGGTCAGTACAGATGGTAGGTTGCTGTAGCTAAGGCCACTCTGCCCTGGACTTCTGCTGTACCTCTCTTGCTCCTTGGTTGGGGGAGGATTGCCTCAGTCTGGGTCTGGGTCTGCGAATGACTCAGCCTCCTTCTTCTCCTGGCTGCCTCTCCCTCTCTCTGTTCCGGCCCAAGAGCCAGAACTGGTTTATTTCTAGATCAGAAATTGATCTCTGGTGCCTTGACACTGCTGTTTCCTCTGGTTTTGCAACTATTTTTAATTATGTGAGTAATGCATGATCATAGTAGGGAAAAAACTCAAATTGCTTGGAAGATATGAAATAAGAAGTAAGATTCCTTTCCTTTCCCTAGAGGTTACCTTAGTTTTGTGCTTCTATTTTCTAAATATATCTAGGCCTCTATATGTATGTTTTATACACATACACACACACACACACATATATATGTACACTCACCCACCTGTGTACACACATGTATACACATATGCCTTATGTTGAACAAATGAGAACATATTATACATCCTATTTGACATTTTTTTCACTTACTAATGTTGCTTGGACAACTTTCTGTATCAGCAAATACGTGTGGTTGAACCACAACTTGTTTATTAATAAACATTTATCTATTATTATTATTTAGAGACTGGGTCTCGTTATGTTGCCCAGGCTGGATTTGGTTTCCTGGGCTCAAGTGATCTTCCTGCCTCAGCCTCCCGAGTATCTGGAACTACAGGTATGAGCCACCACACCACGGCTGGCGTATTTGTTACTTATTGATTATTTAATTACTACACTATTTAGCTAGTCTTCTATTGATGGACATTTAGGTTTCTTCAGTTTTTCAATAGTACCAATAGTGAGATACATTTTGTAAAAGGATTTTTACAAAATTTGTAGGAGTGCAAACATAGTGTAAATTTTTAAAAGTGGAATTGCTGTCTCTTTTTGCTGTGACAAGGGAACCATTTGCTGTTTGTGGTGAATGTATTTTGCTTTGTAAATGTCTATCTTGCTCTTGCTCTGGAAACCTGTCTTTTCCTCAATAAAATTTGTTTCATGCTTGCAAAAAAAAAAAAAAGTGGAATTGCCAGGTAGAAGGTTGTATGTAGCTAAAATTGTGTTGGATTTACCAATTAGACCTCCAAAGAGGTTATACTGATCAGTATTCCCATTGAAAGTGTGTAACTGTGCCTATTTTTGACTTTCACCTCGGGTTCCCACAAGACTCTTAGTAAATATCTCACTTCCAAAAGGCAGTAAGAATGACCACTGGTAGATTAGAGATCAGTTCTTCTGTTATTAGTGAGGTCAAACATTATTATTATTTTTTCATGTTTAATGACTGTTTTCCTTTTTAAGCTGAATCTCTGTCTTTGCCCTTTGTCTATTTTCCTGTTTGTCCATTGATTTCTTCTTGGTTTGTAATTGCTCTTTGTATATTAAGGCAATTGGCCCTTTGTCACAGTTCAGACTTTTATTGACCTGGAAAATATTGCTGATATAATGCTGAAGGAAAAATAAAACCAGGATACAAACCATACATACACCACAGATCCAGTTTTATGTACACTTATGTTGATTCAGTTTTTCTTCAGGGCCACTGAAGTGTAGGAACTTGCCTGGCTCTGAGACACTTGAGTGACAATGCCATGTAACTGATAACGTGGAGCTGTGTTTAGGGAGAACACAGTTCATTCATACAAAGATTTATTCTGCATCAACTGTGTGTGCTGGTTGGCTGCTGTGTATTTTTATTCTTTTTTTGCAACATGCACATTCTCTGTGGCCTCATCCCTTGTACCTTCTGTGTTTTGCACAGGCCTTTCTTCCCCTTCCCATCTGCTGTCCAACAGAAGTGCTGGCCCTGGGCTAACTAGTAGAAGGCATAGTCATGCCCCTCACACCCATTCTGAGTCACTGAGCTTTTGAGCTCCACATCTGCCCTGAGGCTGGAAGGAGGCCAGGAACTCCTGCCTCATTCTAGTGTCCTTCTCTTGTCCTGCCTCATCCCCTCCACACCCCCAGCATCTCTGCCTCTGACCACTTGAGGTCTAGATGGCCTTCTCAGGCATCCTCCTGCCTCAGTTTGCCTCCTGGCACAGTTGGTGTGACCCCCCAGCCCTGGACCTCCTGAGCACACAGTGAATTTGAGTTCCTATTGTTAATAATCTTCAGCAGAGCTCCAGAGGTGGGAATTATCTTCATTTTTAAGGGTCAAAGAGTGACCTCACAGTGAGGTCCAGGTTCAACGTGGCATGAATTTCCAGAACCACCTTGGAAATGGGTTGGAAGGTGAATAAAGGCCACAGCCTGGCTTGTACCCATGTTTCAGAGCTGGGATGGCCAGTGAGTGATGGAAGGCTCCAGAAAGGGCAGGGCACATGGTTAGGAGGTGCAGTGTCTTGTCCTGATGCCTTCCTCCCTCCTCCAAGGGGACAAGCTGGACTCAGACTACATAGAGAGGTGCCTGGGCCACCTCACGCCCATGCAGGAGAGCTGCCTGATCCAGCTTCGGCACTGGCTACAGGAGACCCACAAAGGCAAGGTGGGTGCAGAGCTGGATCCCCTTGGAGTGGTGTCTCACAGGTGGCAGGTACTCAGCCTCAGCAGGGTGGGGGGTGGGGGAAGAAAGGAGAAAAGGTGAGATAAATAGGTTTGTGTAACCAGCAATACTGAGGGTCATGTTTTGCTGTATTTTTATTAAATACTATCTCATGTCTCCATGGCATGGGCTGTGTGTACCACACACAGCTGGGGTTCTTGTCGCTATTGACATAGCAACAAAAGAACTGTCGCTGGACACTGCAAGATGTTTAGCAATGCCCCTGGTCCATCCTCCAGATGCCAGCATCTCCCCCTCCCCCAGTTGTGACAACCCAAAAGTCCTGACATTGTCAAATATTCCCTGGAGGACGCAGACACCCCCAGCTGAGAACCACTGTTGTATAGTGCCATGTTCATGAAACCCCGTGGGCTGTTCTTTCTTTTTTTTAAATTAAATTAAATTAATTCGTTTGTTTTTGCTTCTTAACTGCAGTAGTGAGAAGAGGGAAAGAGCAGAACAAGGAGCTCAGTCTGTAACTGACTGTGAACAGTCAAGTGAGACAACTCACTACCTTTGGACCAGCTTGGGCTGTTCTTTTCTAAAAGATATAACTGTCAGGGCAGTTTTGACTCCTTGTGGATTTTGCCTTTAGGCTCTGACTCCCATCACATGGGTGTGCACCATGCCAGTTGGGGCCATGTGTAGACTTTGTCTCAACTCTTTTGAATGAGAACTTCCTCCTGGGTCATGAGCTGTTCTCACCCACACTGGGGGGTGGAGAAGGGAGGTACTTTAGTGTTGGGCTGGGATTCAACCTCTCTGTTCCTGGTTTTTCATCTGTGAAGTGGGGATCACATTAGCTACACCTCCAGAGTACTCCCTGGAAAGTGCTTAGATGGTATCCAGGTCAGGGTGCACGCTCAAGAACGGGCAGCTCTTCTTGGGGCTGGTTTTGCAAGACGTGCACATCAGGGAGCAGGGAGGAGGAGCTGTTCTCCAAAAGAAAGACGCTATTCCCGGTGCAAGGGGGCGTGGGGGGGGACATTAGGTGGCCAAAACGCACCAGTATTTGCTACTGTCCACCCCTTGACTGTCTCTTAGCTTTGTGGTTGAGAGAGAACATGGCCTTTTTCCCAGCTGAATGTTTTGCAGGTGACGTGTGTAGGGGAGGTTCACTTTCTGTGGCTTTGTCTGCTGTCTTAGGAAGTACTTTTCTGTAGGCTCTTTTACGTCTTTGTCTCTCAGATCCCCAAAGACGAGCACATCCTTCGGTTCCTGCGGGCCCGTGACTTCCACCTGGACAAGGCCCGGGACATGCTGTGCCAGTCCCTGAGCTGGCGGAAGCAGCAGCAGGTGGATCTGCTCCTGCAGACGTGGCAGCCCCCTGCCCTCCTGGAGGAGTTCTATACAGGGGGTTGGCATTACCAGGACATAGGTATGTGCCCCACTATGTGATGCTCTCATCTGGTCACTGCCAAATGCACTTTAAATGAGCTGCTTCATGCTAACACTTTTGACTCTTCCAGGCATCTGGAAGAAGGTAGGGCTGGAACAGACTTCTGGGCTTGAGAAAGAGACATTTCTCTGCTGGGCAGGGTAGATGAGCCCACCGTGACTAGATGGTTGCAGTCACATACGTAGTGGCTGCATGTATATTGTACTTCCTAGAGTTGCCATAAATTTGGTGGCTTAAACAATAGAAAGTTATTCTCTCACAGTCCTGGAGGCCAGAGTCTCAGATCAAGATGTCAGCAGGGTGATGCGCCCTCTGAAGGATGTAGGGGTGAATCTTTCCCCATCTTTTCTAGCAGCTGGTAGCCCGGATGTGCCTGGGCTTGTGGCAGCATCATTCCAGTTTCTGTCTCTCTCTTCATATGTTTTTCTTCTCTGCGTATCATTGTGACCTCTCCTCTTCTTAGAAGGACCCCAGATCATTGGCTTGAGGGCTCAACCTCAATCCACTGGGATTGAATCCTGAGATCCCTAATTAACAACATCAGCACACTGAGTAGGGTCTCATTTTAAACTTCCAGTGGACATGATTTTTTTAGGGAGGGGAACAATTCCACCCACTATAAAGATCTTTTCTGGAATTTAAAATTAAACTTCCACTGAAACCAATGCCTATTGTGTGTTTTTTTTTTTTTTGAGACAGAGCCTCAAGCTGTCCCCCTGGGTAGAGTGCCATGGCATTATAGCTTACAGCAACCTCCAACTCCTGGGCTCAAGCGAGTCTCTTGCCTCTGCTTCCCAAGTAGCTGGGACCACAGGTGCCCGCCACAACGCCCGGCTATTTTTTGGTTGCAGCCATCATTGTTGTTTGGCGGGCGGGGCTGGGGATTCGAACCCGCCACCTTAGGTGTAGGTGGCCGGCACCTTAGCCGGTTGAGCTATAGGCGCCGAGCCAAGGCCAATTTTTAATATTAGACTGAAAAATAATATAACAGTTGAACAAAACTTTTTAACTTGTATCAATTAAGCGGAAGATGTGTAAATAACAAAATTATAAAATCATTTATGCACCTAAAGGAAGAGTTTCAAAGAAGTTTCACTAATACTTTCTTCAGGAATATTTCCTGAACGTCTTGTCATACAAATCAAGACAAACTGAGGAGAAAAAATAGACATTTTAAAATCTTGAATGCATGCATTACTGAAAAAAATCTCATAAACTAGATTTTTAAAAGGAAGTTTGTTAGATAACATGGGTCTAGAACATTCATATTTTAAAAGTAAATTATATATTTGTTGCTTCGATTGAACATTGGTGAGTTATGGACATTCTGTGCAGGTTTCTTTTGTGATTAAATGTGATAAATGTGGGTGAAACACTAATAATAGAACCAGAAATAATAAAGGTGTAGAAGTGAATTCTAAAAATAAATATTACATGAAAGAAAAAGTACTTATTTAATATGGTTTCAATGATTTCCAACTCTCCAGTATTTAAATTCTAAGATAGAAAATAGAATTCCCATTATTATTAAGACATTTTATTAATCTGAAATAAAATTCAAAACTTTATAGGTTTTTGAACTCTAAAAATATATTAAATATATATGTGGAAAATATTAATATATTTAATTCTGACTATTGGTTAATTCATTAAGTAACCTACAATAGTATGGAAAAGAAAATTTCTCATTTTCTACCATATATTTTAAAGTAGGCAATTTTTGATGGAAAATATTTACTTAATTTTAACTAATGATTAGTATATTCACTAGTGTACTATATTAGTAAATACAACTCTTTTGTTATTTTCCTATATGTTCTGTAGCAAAAGACATTTGATGGCAAATATTTAGTCTTTTATGCAGTCGTATTCTACAAAAGTTGATATAATGTAAGATGAAGATATATGGGCCTATGTCTTTTCATAGTCAGTAGTTGCATACCACAAGGTAAAGGTGAGATTTTGTGTGTGTGTGAGTTTTAAAATAATAATGTATAAGATTTTAGTAAAAACTAAGCAAAGGAGAAAGAGAGTGAGGGAGAGAGGGAAAGAAAGAGAAAGATAGAATAAATTACTTGTTTAATGAGCATTTTTAAATGATAAAAGAAAATCAAAATAATAAAAAAATAATGTTTTAGCTGACAGCCATACTTTTGGGGAGGGACTCTTGTGACAGACAGAAACCAGAAACTAGTTATTAAAGCTCTTTGTGCAAATAATTTTATATACAAAAAGATATAATGAATATCAGAGCAAAACTGTTTGATAAAAAGTGATTTAATTATTTAACTGTACCTGTTTGTTCATACTCAAAGTTTGTTCTTTTATTTTATAAGGAGCATCTTTATTCTCTTTATAATATTTTAATATACTTCATACTAAGCATGAAAAATTTGTTGTCCTACTTCCCCGGCTAAAGAAAGTCAGCCATGATTTGTGGGTCAAAAAGGGGGAGGTTTATTATTATCTCTTGCTCAAGCACTTTCACCTCCCTTGGCACTTGATTCATTAGATACTTGTATGGCCTTGGAAATTACTTTCAAACCTTTCAAAGTTAATTGAGCTCTGAACTAAGGTTCAAAGCATCTGTACTTTTCTCCTTTACTGAAATAAAATATAAATCAGTGAACCAAATAGTCTCCTATATTGCCAATAAGCTTTGAAATTTCTTATAAAATTGTCACATTATGTATTAAGATAGAATTATACATTCCTTGCTTGAAAAATGCATTTTTCTTCAACTAGCATGAGATGTTTTAAACTATTTCTTCTCTCCTTTATGTTTTTTTATTTTGAATTAGATAGATGTATTAGCATTTATTTTCAAATTAGATTTAATGTACTGACCAAAAGCAAATAAAATAACTAAACTAAACATATGAATTACTGAATAGAGAAAGGAACCTAAGACAATCATGGAAAGGACATTAATGCATCCATGTCTCCAATGTGGAAAAAATGTTTCATCTAGAACTGCTGAACTCTACTTGTTCTTCCACAAAAATGTGACATTTGAGCCTATTCTTCTAGTCATGATGAAGTCCTTATATAAACCCACTCACCCCCCACACATATACTTTCAGACTTTAAACACATATACTTTCAGACTTTAAATATCAGGCAACAAGGGATAATTATACCTAAAAGAAGGGAAAGGAATGAAATAATCATTACAAGAGCCCTAACTTACTGCTTGACAAGTGTCTGGGCTTGATACAAAGAAGGGATATTGGGACAGAAAGGAGCTGTCTTCAAGTAGGAAAACAGAGTTCAAAGTTCACTTAGCCTAAAGTGGACAACATTTGCAGGGCAAATTTCGAGAAAAAAGAGAGCCCTGGTGAGCTGAAAAATGCTCTTTTGCAGCCTTTATATCAGTGCACATGCAGAAAACTGTCCATAGCTATGGGAAGGCACCTGGAAAGGATCTGGCATAGAAGTGGCTTAGGAAACACACAGGCCAGTAACTAGCTCAAGATCCCACAAGACTTACTGTTCAGTAACTACTACAAACTTTAAAATAAATTTAAACAGCTCTAAACCAGCATATTTGACAACTTTGATGAAACGGGAATATTTTTTGAAAGACGTAATATTTAATCTTAGTCAGGAATAATAATAGCCCATGTATCTAAAAAGACAGTAATTTAAAAAAATTTTCCCACAAGGAAAATTATAGGCTCAGTTGGCTTCTTGGTGATTTCTACCAAAAATTTAAAGATGAATAAATATCAATTTTACATGAATTCTTCCATAAAATAAAAGGGGAGCATGAAATTCATTCCTACTGGAGATAGGATGACCCTGATACCATAGTCATTATATACATATAAAAAATAAGAACATTCACAAATATCTTCCATAAATTTTAGTTGATAAATTCAACAATAAATACAAAAGCTTAATATAGCATGGCTAAATGTGTTTTACTCCAGAAATAACCTTGAACCAACATTTCCTACTCAGTCAAGGTATATTTGGCCATATTACCAGTATAAATAAGAAAAAAAATATATGTAAGCATCTTAGATAAGGTTAGATACAGAAGAACCATTTGACAAAGTGAAGTATCATTCAAGAAAATTAAGTTAGGAAAACTAAGAATTTAAGTAAACTTCCTTTTTAACATATAAAGGATATTTATAAAAAATATACAGTTAACAATCATGCTTGATGAAAAAGTATTTTTCCATTTAAGAATGGAAATTAAGCAAGGATGCATCCTCTCACCACTTCTATTAAACCTCATAATGGAGGTTATGAACAGTACAATTAGGCAAGAAAAGGAAATGAAAGGCATATATATTAATGTAGGAAGAAAAAATGTCTTTCTTTTCCTTGTGAAAAATTAGATAAATAAATTCCATACAGTTATAATTCAAATACTATGTCATTTTAGCCATTTCTTGTTATTCATAAGATATAGTAATGGATAGATTTTAATATTGATATAAAGCTATCATCACAATATAACTATAACTAGAAACTGTCCCATGTGCCTTAAGCTTCCTAGAAAAGTGTATATATTATTGCTGTAAGGGTTTCATGGAAAAGCAATGTCACAGAGAATAAGCACACTTATTGAAATTGTGTTTTAAATAAAGGTGACCATCTGCTCACTCAGGCTAAATGGCCAGCTTCTTTATTCATAGTTAGTTTATATAGGGAATTCTGTACATGTGCACAATACAGCAATGACCTCATTGACTCAATTAAACATCATGTGACTACCTCTTGATTAACTCCTAGTAATCTGATAATCCACTCAACATACACCTTTTAACATAACCCTTTCAACACAACCCAATTTAACATAACTTAATGGGGAACATGTTGTTAGTCATTACTTCTTTGTTCTTATCTGGTGAAGCCTGAGGCTATGGGGGAAAGAGGATTTGAATGATTGTTCTACTGACCATGCCAATTTGGAGGCTGTTACTTTGATTCCTTAAGCAAAGCATAGAGACATCTTGGGCATACAGAAATTTGTGTGCAAACTTCTGCTCCCATGTAGCCCTTAAGTCAGGGGGGTTTTGCTGGAGCCTTTTAAAGGATTTCTCAGGTTAGACTTCTCAAAAGCCTTTCATGAGCCTAGGTTTCATCTGTGCCATTAGATACCTGTATGCATTGGGTAAATTCCTCTTCTCTTGAGGTCCCCTAGCACATTTCCATTCTCAGACCCATCAGCAAGCGACCTTCGTCACTTACCACAGATCAGGAAATGTTACTGATGGGTATCTGGCCAGTTTTCCAAAGGGCTTTTTCATTGGCCTTATAAGGTCAACCTTAATTCCTTAACAGGAGTCTGGAAGTGCTATTCCAGCCAAAGCTTTTGTCATGTTAGGCCTGTAACTAACCTCGTCACATGGGATTCTGCCTCTGTTTCTCACAAGCATGCCCATACAAAGTCTTTTCACTGCTCTCTCTCAAAGGGCTTTTTTGGCCAGAGGCATATAGGCATTTTAGGTATAGTATATATATATATATATGATATATATGATAACAAAGAAAATTCTTGGGTAGTTGCACTAAAATTATCTTATAGAAGCTTATATTATGTATCCATGACAAACTGTTTTGTATACACCTTAAAAATAATTCAAAAAGAGAGCTACCATTAAGTAATAACAAAAAACTAAAGGCATTTGTGCTTTTGCTTTTTTTGTTGTTGTTATATCAAATCACACATACACAAGCACATATAATTTTACTGGAACTCAACTCTGTGTGTGAGGAGGAGGAAGAGAGACACTGAGAGAGAGAGATAGGGAAAGAGAATATATATATTTGTATGTTTAAAATTTTTCTTAATTTTTTAAAAAATAAATTCTTTAAACCTCCAATTAAGCTTATAGTAGATATTATAATATTTTTGTGTAAATAAAAACATTCTCAGAATGTCAATTGTTAGTTTTATATTTTACTATATTGGACTATCATGCTTATTAAGGTAAAGGTTTTTTGGGCAGCACCTGTGGCTCAAAGAGTAAGCTGTTCCCTATGCCAGAGGTGGCAGATTAAAACCCAGCCCTGGCCAAAAATTGAAAAAAAAAAAAAAAAAAAGTAAAGGTTTTTAGTGACTTTTGAATTGTTATATTTCCACCATTTACAGAAAATGAGAATTCTCATTGTTTACCAGAAGTGGCCCAAACGAAAAACTTAATTTTACAAATTAAGAGACAATATTTAGAAGTTAAACTTTAATAATGTATACTGTGATTATTTTTAATATGCATTGAGAACATAAAGTCATAAATTATACTAACACTTTAAAACTTTTAAGGAGGGAGGCTCTATAAATTTTAATGTTGCTTAAACTAAATCAAAGAGAACAGGCCAATAAACAAAATGGTATTTTTCTTTCTTTTTTTTAATTTTTTTAAATTTCTTTTTCTTTTTTCTTCTTTTTTTTTGCATTGAATGGTAACTGTGTACATTAATGCACTTCTGGGGTACAGTGAAGTGTTTTCACACACAATCTGAAACACTTCCATCAAACTGGTTAACATATCCTTCATGTAATTTTCTTAGTTATTGTGTTAAAACGTTCATATTCTACTCATAGAAAGATTCACTTGTACCCTTGTAAGATGAA
>CAUYTI010064989.1:0-13725 GCA_963575145.1 Galago senegalensis
AGAAAAGCAAGATATAAGAAATAGAACAGCAACAATTCCCAGTCACCTTTATTCATATAAAAGTATATTAAATAAATATCTCAATATATACAAATAGAACAATATTATCTATATAAATAGAAAATCCCCATATACATAACCTTTTAAAAACTATATAAATATATATAATGCTGACCACAGAAGCTTTAAGTACCTTAAATCATAAACTCTGTGTAGTTTGTTAGCATAGTAGTCCTATAAAAATATAGTTAGATCTCGAATGTTTAATCATCACCGCTTAAAGTCAGTTAAAGTGCTAAATTCTAATATACATTAGAACGGTACCCCAAATAGAAGTCTCCTGTATTTAATACATTAAGTTTGCCGATGGTTTTGAACTCTCAAATGTACCCTCTGAAAAAAAACCCTAAACACCATATTATCGACATATGTTAGAAAGTCCTAGCAAAGTCCACTCAATTTCCATTTTACTTTCCCACACAGTTTGAAGTCAGCCTCTTGAAAGCTCTTCAAAAGTTCCCCCAGGACTTTCTAAGGCATTTGTTCATTTGCTTTTGCTTGGGTGACCTGGTTTCTCCTTGAGTGCAGACTATATAATCTAAAGCAGGATAATGTGCAAAGGTGCCATAGTGTTAAAAACGAAAACAAGGTGGACTTGGTTGTACCGTTCATTCCATTTCAAAGTGACGAATGCTGATGTCAAGACAAGAATGCTAATTGTAAAAAGAGATTGATCAACCGCGCTTTTGAACCCAGCAGTCTCCATGCTCCAAACTACTCAATTGCTCATTTGTGTTTCCACATGTTCTCTTTAGTGTTCTCGGTCACAGTGCAATTCAGCACTTGCAGGAGTTGGCAGCTCCAACGGTGCTTCCTTTATGCAACATTCAGTGGGGAGGTCTCCTTCCCACTTCTCCCTGCTCTTGCCTTTCTGCACTTGTGTATAGACAGAGACAGGATGATGATAAGGATGATGACCACGAACACCACCGCTCCAATGATGAAGAACATTTCTGAAAGATAAAAGGCACCGAGTCAACTTGGCAAGCTCAAATCCCATTCCCCCGGGGGCAGCATTGAGGGCAAAACCCCAAATTTCACCATCCTGCTTTTGCACAATTTGAAATTGCTTTCTTCCACTCTTTCCACCACATTTAGATTAGGAAAGATTTGTCAAGCCCTTGAAGTTTTACGGCAATTGACAATGGCTGAAAGCATTTAACAGGCATCTAATAAACTGAATAATGTTCACAGAAAAAAATCACATAGTTGAAAGTAAGAACAGGTATTGGAAACAGGTGGCTAAAAAGGCAATGCTGAGTTTGGTAGCAATCACTACAGTAAAGATGAACTATATGTAGTTGCAAAGAGGGCCATCCAGAGTGCTACCAGAACCCAGGTGAAGAAGACATGATGACAGGTTGGTACAGTAAGAAGGCTTCATGGTGGAGGTGGCCTTTGAAATGCCTCTCTAAGGGCGCATTTCAGCAGATGGAGAAGGGTCAGAAACAGATGTGGGTGTGCACAAAGGCAGAATTAGAGCTGGGCTTTGGGACAACACACCTGTGGGCTGTGGGTAGCATGGGCCAGAGGAATGTAGGACCAGAAAAAGAACCCTCTCCTGTCAACGGCAATAAAGAGGAGGGGATGGTTTATTTAAAAGAGTTTTAAAAAGCCAGGTGCAGTGGCTTACACCTGTAATCTTAGTACTCTGAAAGGTCAAGGCAGGAGGATTGCTTGGGAGTTTGAGACCAGCCTGAGCAAGAGCAAAACCCTGTCTCTACCCAAAATAGAAAAACCAACAACAACAAAAAACAATCCTGGTGGTCCATGCCTGTAGTCCTAGCTAGTTAGGAGGCTGAGACAGGAGAATTGCTTGAGCCCAGGAGTTTGAGGTTGCAGTGAGCTATGATGATGATGCCACTGCACTCTATCCCAGGTGACACAGCATGACTTTGTCTACCCCCTAAAACGAAATAGGTGTTCTAAAATCTCATCTCAGCAAGAAGCTAAATCTCATCTTAGCAAGGAGCTAAGTCATCATTACTATCCTCAGACTCTTTTTCCCCAGAAGTACTCAGAGCACTTTATAAAGCCTGCAGGGAGACTCAAAGGCTTTCAGCCTCATGCTCACGTCCAAACGCCCACAGGACTTCAGCTTAGGAATCATTCCTTACCCCAATGTGTACACAAGGGTGTACACCCACGTCAGCCATAGGCACACACATGCATGTTGGTATATTTGATATACTCGATCCTTTCCTTGGATGGGTTACGGCCCAGTCACAAACGTCTATCAAGGGCTATTGCAGCTGGTCCAGGACCACCCTCCCCCACCAGTATGGATCCGAATTTAAGAATGAAAAACGCCTAGAGAAATCTGTGACTTGATGTTAGGTCCTAAACATGGTTTGTGTAGCCAGCACTCAGCAGAGAGTTTGGCACATGGTCATATGAGGGAACAATATTTAGAAATATTTCTAGATGCTTAAAATCTTAAGAGTACCAAAAAGAAAATTAAAAAAACCCAAGGCAGTTTCTCCCTGAATAGTTAACAAAACAAGTCTGTCCCGGCTGGTCCCCTGGAAGGCACCCAGGCCTCCCAGACAAACGACCGGCCGAGCCACTCACCTCTGGAGTCACCTTTCCCTTGGCTGGTGCACTCAATGGGGCTCTCTGGACTCTTCTGGTTAGCTCTTCGGGATGGAATTACCGCCTGGACATTGAAACAGTAGCTCTCTCCTTTATCCACATCCACCAAAAACTCATTAGTGTTTGTCTTGGCTGTTTTCTGTGAAAAGATAAAGAGTTCATAATTCATCTGGACTCAGAGTGAATTCTTTCCCTTTTAGTCAGTCACTATAGCAGTTCAAACTCAGTAGGCTGTTTGACTACTACAGTCTCTGTAGGCTGTAAGCAAAGCCTACAGAGACACACGTGACAGGTGAGGATGAGAAGTGACTTGGCTGATCAGTTCTCCTGATCACTGCTAAAAATGCCTTTTCCAAGATTGTAAATATCCTCATAAGGTATATCCAACCCAATTCATCCCCTTCAGAAGGTAGCTGCAGTGATGAACAAGGAAGTATTAATCACTGAATAGAAAACAAATTTTGGAGGGTGGCGCCTGTGGCTCAGTGAGTAGGGCGCCAGCCCCATATTCTGAGGTTGGTGGGTTTGAACCCAGCCCTGGCCAAACTGCAAACAAACAAACAAACAAACAAATAGCTGGGAGTTGTGGTGGGCACCTGGTAGTCCCAGCTACTTGGGAGGCTGAGGCAAGAAAATTGCCTAAGCTGGAGTTGCTGTGAGCTGTGATGCCACAGCACTCTACTGAGGGCGACAAAATGAGACTCTGTCTCTAAAAAAAAAAAAAAAAAAAAGAAAACAAATTTTGTGTCTGAGCTCCTCTACAGAGGGCGAATGTGAGAGCTGATGGGAGATGATGTGGCCTAGCCCCTTGACTGAGGACCCCGGGCTTTGGAGAGGGTCCTGCCAAAGTCACAAAGCAGCTCAGGGTCACAGGTGGAACCAGGACCTACTGTCCACCCCGCTGCCCCCAAGCAGGCTACCCTCCCACTCCACCACACCACCCTCTCCACAAGCCTCGTTCTGCTAGTTTTGAACGGGGGAAGAAGTGGGCTGTAAAAGCAGGCAACCATCATCATTTAAAACAAGTCCCGAGAACATGAAAGAATTCTCACCTTTCCTGTACTTGCTGCTTTCCAATAGTAAAGTGTGTAATTTAAGTCCTTGCCGAAAACATCCCGGAGGCTCAGGAAGGTGCCGTTCCTTCTGACTAAGGTCCGCGCGTCCTGCACTGTCACCTTCAGTTTTGTCCCTACTTGTTCATAACTCTTAATTGCTGGCTGTCCAATATTTGCTGAAACAAAGGAAATAACCTTGGTGGAACCAAAGAAATCTGCATGAAGTAAAACCCTAATTATCACAGTTAACAACGTGTCTCTCATAAAACACCTGCATTGCATCAAATCCCTAACAGCAGTAGGCTGGGTGGCGCCAGAGCTAAATCTCAGACCATAAGGTCCTTTGGCATCCTGTCCCATATCCAGTGGAAATACAGTAGGAGACACAGACCTAATTTTAAAGTTCTTTGTGGTCACGTTAGAAAAAGCAAAAAAGAACAGATGAACTTAATTTTAATAATGTACTTTATTTAACCCAGAACAGTTGAGCCTTGAACGCCAGGGATTTAAACTGCACAGGTCCTCTTAGACACAAACATTTTCCAATAAAATTTACACCAAGTGTGCCTGCCTCTCCTGCCACGCTGTGACAGCAAGACTAACCCCTCCTTTCCCCTCCTCTTCCTCAGCCCACTCAGCCTGAAAATGATGAGGACCTTTAGGGCGATCCACTTCCTCTTAATGAATAGCAAATATATCGAATAGAAAACAAATTTTGTGTCTGAGATCCTCTATGGAGGGAGGATCTGTTTCCTCTTGCTTACGATTTTCTTTTTATTTATTTAAACAAAGGTATTTTTTAAATATGGAGAATGTGCTTACGTGTAATTTTGTTCAGTGGCTTGAGGGAACAAGTGGGTGGTTCACAGTCAGAGATTAGTGACAATCCCAAAACACTATAATGGGTAGAACAGCCAAGAAGAATAAATGGCTTTTTTCTTATTGTTGGGGAATCGTTGAGGGTACAAAGAACCAGGTTACACGGCTTGCATTTGTAAGGTCAAGTCCCTCTTATAATTATATACTTGAGATTTTCTTTTCTCTATTCTACTTTGTTGTAAAAATACGCTATATAACACACATATGTACATATAACATACGAAGTATCTGTTAATTGACTACTACCAGTAAGTTTCAACAGTAGGCTATGAGTAGTCAAATTTGGGGGGAGCCAAAAGTTATACTTCAGGAGGTTGGCACCCTAAATCCCAGCATTGTTCAAGGGTCAGCTGTATATATTTGGAATATTATCACTTGAACATGTAATCAATATTTTTCAAGACCTACTAAGTATTTCAGCATTAGCACCGTGTTACTGCTCAGTAGCCACCTGTGGGTAGTGGCTACTGTACTGAGCAGAGCAGGAGTGTAAGGGTGCTCATTCTAGTATAGTAAATTTAGGGCTGTGGGCAAGTCCAGGAAATGACCTTGGAACCACAAGGAACTGGTTTTAACCACTGGGTCTCTGTAATATTAGGCTCATTATTTCGTGTGCTTTGGTTGAATGACAGTAAAACAAATGGCAACTCTGTAAGTCACAGGGCAAACGTGTGTGTGTACAAATAACATAAATACACAAAATGTGTTCTACCTTGCACCAACAATAGATGTGAGTGGCTTATGAAAAACTCAAGAAAGAAAATCACCAGGATGTCATCAACTGGGAGAAGAATGAACACCAGTGATCCTACAAAGTAACTGGAGGTGACAGTCAATGCATCCATCCTCTAGGCCTGGGCCTGGAGTCACATAGGTAGGTGCACCGGAGGGGTGTGCCTGTGGGAAGGCAGGCGTTCACCTGGAGAGGCCCCCGTGTCAGCCCTCAAAGCAAGAACTGGAGGAGTAGAGACGGCTACTTGTCCACAGGCCCCTCCTCACCCCCCACCCTCAAGAAACTGCTCTCTCTCCCTGGGCTGTCAGAGGGGTAAATATAGAAACTCCAGTAGCAGAACACTCATTCTAACCAGCACGCCTTACGAGAGGAGCTAATTTCACTCTTCCCACTGTGCTGCATGTTTTTATGTAAAATAACCTAGCTCAGAACTGCCTTTGTGACAAGTGAGTTTAAATCTCCTACTGGACGCGAATTCTCTGCATCCCCTCATCAGATCCCAGGGGGGCCTTACTGGGGCAAAGGCCCAGGAGGAAAGTCGTCCATGATTCCAAGATCCACAGGAGGGAGGCAGGCCGAGGGCTGGGCAGGTGCTGATCCATCATGAGACTCAAATCTCAGTCAAGTGACTGGAAAATAGCAGTGAGCCTAAGGATGAGCTCAGAGGGAAACCGGGCTTTCCCCACGGATCTGTGACTGTGAAAAATCCTAAAGTGTAGCTGAGTGCCGTAGCTTAGGGCTTAGATTTCTGCCCTTGCCAACCAGGCACTGTGAGTTTGACCCTTGCCTGGGCCTGATTTAAAAAAAAAAAATCCTAAAGTAGGATTTTTGGTCTGAGGATCGGACAAAAATTTAGCATCTATTACAGACTAGGGCTGTCTGGAAAGTATCCAGCCGTGTACGCCTCTAGTCCTCACAGTGCATGGCTGGATACTTTCTGGACAGCCCTTGTACTTATAGGGAAAGGCTAAAACCCCAGCCTTGATGGTATTCCTATCCCTACACATTCAGCCCGTTACTGGTGGTATCTGTGACAGACTATGGGGAAAGTAACCTGACCACACTGTTATCAACATCTACAGTTCAGATGTGATGACCTCCTCCCACATCTAGACTGTGTGACGAGGACTGTGATACTCGCCAGTGTCTGAGAAAAAAGACGTGTTCACGGATAAACACTTTTTTATCTACTGACCTCTGAGGGTCACAAGGTCACAAGAATCTTCCTAAGTTTATCGCTACAGGTATGAAAGGTATGACAGGGCAAGCTACTTACTCTCCAGGTAAGGTGTGAAGTCTGGAGCGTTTCGGAATGGAGCTTCCCCAGTAGAACCCACGGCATCTACATCCCCTGCTGGATAGGAAAAGACCCGCGCCAAGTACGTCTGCTTCACGTCCTGCGCGATCTCATCCGTCAGGTCACATTCTGTGTCTGTTGTGTGGAAACATTTGTTTTTCCAATCTCCTAATTTAGTGCTAAAGAAAGGGGGGAAAAAGGAGAAAAAGAAATGGAACATTATGATTGGCCCCCAGCAGGACTGATGAGTGTCTGGCCGTGGTCTGTGCTGACAACTGGTCCTGCTGAGACCACTTGAGATGAATTTTGAGTCCTCACAGCACTTGTGGGTGGGGGCTCTGTCCTGAGCCCTGTTTTACAAAGTGTCCCACTTTGTCTTGGGACAAAGCGAGATGGGAAACTAGCTCAAAATCACACATGTGGACTTGGAGCCAGACAGCAGCTTGACTGACGGGTCTGCGCTCTGAACCACGTTGTTAAATATCTTTCTTACAATATAGGTGCTCTGTCACGATTCCGTGGAGGAAAGAACAACTTTCTATCAAGATCCAACTGTTCATTATGGTCTACTTATTATATCATAGTACCCTCTGTTTATTATATCACATTCTATATTCTAGGTAGACTATATAGTAACAAAGTCTGCATAATAACAGATCATATATCCATATCATGGTCAATCGTGACCATCATTAGTGTAGGTTATATTAATCATTTCTTGACTCTACTCTATGCCAGGTACTGCACTGGACCTTCACACATGTCCTCTCATTGATATAAGCATTCTAAGAAGGTACTGTATTTTTTTTTTTTTTTTACACATAAGGACAGTGAAGCTCAGAAATACTAATTAACTTGAGCAAGGTCAGGTGGCAATGCACTTCTATTAAAAACAAAATTCCTCTAAGGAACCAAAACAATTTGTAGGTCAGCAGTCACTGCAACTGGACCATGGACTTCTATTCCCTGAAAAGCAAAGGTTATGCTGCTCTTACCTTCCCCATCACTGACCGCCCCAGCACAATCCCATCTGCTTTAGGAATCTCTGGATCTCCTCACTGTGTGCTCATCTTTCCCTTCCCCATCCCCTGCCACAAGTACCCCCATAACACACTTAATTCAGTCTGCTTGGTATCAGGGTCCACACTCTGTGCTCCCCTCCAAGCGGCAGGGCTCTAGGGCCTTGCTCAGTATGAGTTTGCATTTACAGGTTGAATTAACACGTCATCAGGGGTAAACAAGTCACCAGAGTTCAAGTCTCGAAATCTATACATAAGAGCCAATAATATGTATTATTTATAATCTTGAACTAAATAACAAGGCTGATTTAAGTAAGCACGTTCTTCATCCTAACATGCACAAACTAAGATGGATATTGAAATATATTGGCTTCTTGTATTTTAGTTTTTAATTCCAATAAAAGTAGAGAGGCTGTTTTGGCCCCACATCACATCATTTCTATGTCAAAGAGCAAATGAGAACATGATGATTCCTTTTCATCACTGTGGCAAACGGCTGTTCAGATACCAGGAGGACTCCGTGGGCCTCTGCAGCTGCATACCATCTGAGAGATACAGGATTTGGTTCCTCCCATCTCACAAGCGGGGTAATGTACTCCGTGGCAAAATTTAGCACAGGGGTCTATACAGTATCACTGTAAGTAATAAATCGTGCAAACAGGTAATGAAGGGGCAATTCTGTAGTAAAATCTTCAGAAGGCCAGCAGCAGCACGAACACTTTAAAAGCCTTTGAGGCATTGCAAAGCCCTCTGACTTGGAAATAATTAAAGTCCCCTTGAGTTACTAAAAAATTCCAACAGAATACAGATTGTCATTAATTTATTTAGTTGTAAGTTGTATTCTAGAAGCTTTGTAGATTCAGCTTTAGAATTCAGAACATTCCCATGCAATCAGTATTACAGATGGTGTTTCTTAACCACCATCCAAACATTTTTGCAAAGGGAAAAAATGCAGCCAGAGTTTCAGGTGGGGGCTTCAGCTCGGCAATGATGCCCCTGTGGCTACAGCCAGAGTTCAGCAGTGAGGGCAGTCGCATCACAGGCTCCCTCTAGGGAAGGAAAACCAGCAGGGAGTGGGCAAGGCTTTCCTTCCTTCTCCTAGCTTGGGGCCTCCCATTAGATCAAGGCACCGGAGGAGGTGCTGGTGTGGGGTACCCTGGGGACCTCAGTTTCAGATCTGGCACGGGCACTCATTATCAGAGCAGTCATGAATAAATCCCTTACTTCCCAGGGCAAGTTTCCAAGTCTTAAAAAGACTGGGCTAGTTCTTTTAATCCTATTTACCCCTGGGGCAGGCAAGAGAAGAAGGCAAGGCTGATGGACCTGCTCCTGGGACAGGAATGTGGGAAGACCGCCCTGTCCGCATCTGCAGGCACCTCTAAGCTGTAGCCCAGTGAGTCTGATGTTTGCAGATTAGGGCCTGTGTTCTTATTAAATAATGGCAGCCTTAGAAAGTCCAAGAATTCAGTGTTAACAGTGGTTTATGTTTAAAAATCAGATAAATCTTAACTATAGTCCCACATATACTTAGGTAAGTGTTCCGCACCAGATCTAATTTTTATTATCTAGGAGGACAATGTTTACTAAGGTAAATTCAGGTCTGTATCAGGGAAATTACTTACTAATTCTCAGTCAATGGCACCTGAATTGACAAGTATGACCATAATCGTAGTCATTGTCTCAGGTTATGAATTTCTCTCTCTCTCCATGTTATATATATACTGATGCATGCACTTGAGCACACGAATTTTCCCCCCTGTTGGTTTGGCAAGCATCATCATGAAGTTCATTTTGAAAACAAGAACATCCATCTAAAGCCTAGAACATTTCCAAAACCAAAAATTTGCCAAGAATATGGTGAAAGTCATCAAGGAAGACATGACCTTTAGATTGTATGTGCTGGTTCTTGGCTCCTAGCAAGAGCTGTCGATCGGAGGTAGACCCCAGTGAGCACGGCAGGCCCAGACAGCAGAGGGTGCAGACTGCCAGGTATATCTCCGCAGCTCAGTGACTCACGAATTTGGCCTCCTCTACGGGGATCATGTGTGCTACCAAATTTTGATTCAGAGTCCAAAGATTAATGAATCAAACACTGCTTAAGGGCAAGGTATACATCGGAATTCCTCCCCACCTTTTCCCTAACTTGTTAGACATGGCTCAGAGTCTAGACGGGAAAGGAAGAAGACATTTATACTTAGATGAGATTAATCTGCTGCTGATCCAGTAACACGCTTCAGGGCCTACTTAAGAAGGTTCACCTCTCCACCGCTTACACTAAGCTTATGAGTTTGCCCATTATTTCCAAAAACAGTTAAAACATTCTATCAGCTTAAGGTCCAGAAATGTTGTAGGCTTGATAAAGTATAACACTGGCCAGTATATTACCACAAAAGTCCTCTTCTTTGTCTCCTGATAAAGGGTCTCATGGAAAAATCAGATTTTAAGACATTGTTTTCAGCATAGGAGAGCAGAAACATCAAAAACCTTAATTTTCTTTGTCTGTACCTAGCTTACCTTATCTGAACAGTGTAGACATGATTGATGGGCTTGGGTTCCCACTCCAAAATTGTCTTGAAATTAGTTGATTTCCAAGTTAAATTATACGCTACCACTGTCTCTGTAGTGCCTTGAAACAACAGAGAAACGTCTATTATTACATGCACTTCTCAGCATATGATTTTGAGTTGGTATAAAAACCTCCCCACCCTCCCTTCGCCATAAACTTCAGATTTGTTTTTAACCACAAAACCCTTCATTACTCAATCATTGAGAGAAAAATTTTCTAATTTTTTTTCTAGAACCAAATTTCCTCATGGCAAGATCCACCTTATCATAATCCATAGAAACGGGCAAGGATATATTGAAATCCACCTTTGAAAGTATTTATGGGGAATACCCTCTGTCTTAACCTGACCAAGAAACACAGCCCAGAGCCGCCAAGGTGTCAAGGTGTTCAAGCCCCCTTGGGAAGTCGGAGACTCGGGTTCAACCCACTAGCAAGGCCAAGTAGGAAGGGTTTTCAATCAACTATGGAAGTTAGGATTTCATACAAATGAGCCAAATCCGACTTTTCCCATTTTTATCTGAAATGCTGCTACACTGAAACTTCCACAGAGGCCAAGCAGGATGTGTGGCCAGTCACGCCGTCTGAAGCAGGCCATCAGCGCGCTTTGTCGTCAAGGTGTGCTTGTCAACAGGTGGCAGGCCCCAGTCTCTGCCCAGCCCCAAACTCTGAACGCCAAGCAACAAAGCACAGCCCGTACCTGCTCCTACCCAAGCAAGGATTCCCTGCGCCCAAAGCTAAAACAAAGACCAGCCCGAGGCCGCTCTTTATCAAGGGAGGTGCACATATAATGAAATTTGCTACCGAAACCTTCGCACGCTGACCTGTGCAGATGCGGGCCCATGTCCCATCACCTTCAAGGTCGCAACTCACTGGGAAATTCCTTCCTCCAAGTTAAAGCAGGAGCCAAAAATCCGCTTATGCAACAACAATGGACGCCCGGAGCAAACATCTCTAGCAGAAGGGGCAGCCGGGTCTGGGCCCAGCTACTCTGCGCAAGTCCTGCCGGCGCGCCTCGGGCCCGAGTTCATTCAGACGCAGCTGGGTGAGCGCAGTCGAGTCCCGCAGACTCTGGAGACACCACTGAGCGCCCAGGGGACTCCGGGCGAGCCCGCCACCAGCCAGGACTGTCCCCTCCCGCCTGCAGGCAGCGCGCCCCGGACTTCTAGGGCAGGTGCTACTCACCTAAAGCGCTGACCACCTGTAAGAGGACCCAGCCCAGCAGTAGCGTCCGAGCACCGACGGTCTGGGGTTGCGGGACCCGGGGCCAGGCTGGGATCTCCATGTCCAAGAGCTGGCGGCGAGGTCGGGTGGCTTCCCTTGTACCCTGGAGGCTAGGGAAATAGGACAGCAGGGACCCTGGGTCGGCGGGAGAGAGGGATGGGGCGCGGGGAGCGCGTTGTCTGGGGGAGCCCTTGCCCGGCGCGCTATAAAGGCCCGCGGCCGCCCGCGCCCGTGTCGGCCCCCGGTTCCCGCCCCCGCCGGCCGCTCCGCCCGACTCCCCGCCCCTGGCCCGGGTCACTCGGCGTCGCGGTGGGCGGCCCCGGCGATTCCACACCCCTGCCCCGCCTCCTCCGGTAGGAAACTCCGGGACCCTGCAAGGGGTGACTCACCCGTGATTCAACCACGCCGCGGGGCGCCGAGCTGCCCGCGGGCCGCAGGCAGGCCAGGTGCTGCGGAGCCCAGGTGTTCCCTGGCCACCGAAATCGGCGACCCGGACGTTCGGTCTAGGTGGTCGGCAGATCTATGGAGAAGACAGAGGTGCCCAGGAATGAGTCCTCGAGTTGGAGGAAAGGGATTCTTCCCTTCCACTTGCTGATGAAGCGCTGTCCGGCAGGTGGGAGCGGCAGCATTTACATTTAGTAGAAAGTTGTCTCCGGGCCCCGCTCGGGCAGCGAAGGACATTTCCGAGAGCTTTGCCCACCTGAGGCTGAGGCTCAGGTTATGATCTGCAGCCAAGTAACGGTGCGGGGTGCGGAGGTGGGGACCCTCTCCCAGCCACGGCCCCCTCCTCTAGACTGCGGGACAGAATACCCGCCTGTCCACCTCCCAGGCCCCTAGCGCGCTCGCATTGTATAAAACTGGTGCAAACGCAGGTCGGCCACGGATCTGAAGGGCCCACAAGTCTGAAGGTCTGTTGGCCCAGGCACCGCCCGGGGGCGACTGAGGGTAGTGACAGGAGGAGCCGCCTCACATCTGGCAGTTTGCCTCTGGGAGAATTCCAGCGTGACATCTGCAGCCCTGTGGTTTCCGAAAGGATGGTTCTCACAATGAAGAAGACATCTGTGGGACTGAGTATGCTCCACCCAAAATGTAGAGAAACCAAAAATGAAATTAAGAATGTAATCAGACTTCCTTTTGCCACTGGTTTTAAGCTTTGGCTTTTCTGACTTCTCCTTCTGGGCTTTGCTGTCGAGTTGTCTGTCAGGCGTGAGACGTTAGCTCTTATCCTGCCGGGCGCCATCGTGCTGGGCCTCATCAAAGTATCTCCCGTCGTGGTTTATTCTTACTCTCTGGTTGCCCGCCAGACACAACTGGAGAAGAGGAAGAACAACTGTTCCTAAGCGGGAAAGAGTTTGTTTTCTCTCTCCCACTTTCTACGAGGAAAGTCATTGCATTTTAGTCTTTAGACACCTTTCCATAGAGCCTGCTGAGTCATAGCATTACAATGGTTTTAAAGAGTAAAACTTGGCAAAATTATTTTCTCCCTTTGGCTGAACTGAAATAGCACATCCAGGTTTAGCCCGTGTAGTCCTTCCTTCCTTCCTAGAAGCCGAAAGTTGCCTGTGCTGGTTTCTTCTTTGAGCTCTCTACCATCTCTAAACCCTCAAAAGTTTCTATATGCAGAACTAAGTCACACCAACCTTTTTTGCAGTCTCCCGCCTGAGTTATTTTCCCTAACAGATCTTCAGCCCCACCTGGGATGTGATTCTTTGCTCTGTGAGGTGAAGTTAGCTAAAGATAAATAGTTACATGCCAATCAAATTATTAGAAGACCCAAGAAATTGTTGGTGCCTGTACAGGGCAGTTAGTGCCACTCGGAGTCGCTGACTGGCCTGAAATCCCACATTTAAAGAATGTCAAGATCAGCCATTTGATAAGAAAAATATGTTCACCATTAGATTGGGACACAAAACCTGCCTTAAGGCTTGGCGCCTGTAGCTCAAGCGGCTAAGGCGCCAGCCACTTACACCTAAGGTGGCGGATGGAATTCCCAGCCGGGACCCGCCAAACAACAATGATGGCTGCGACCAAAAAACGGCCAGGCGTTGTGGTGGGCGCCTGTAGTCCTAGCTACTTGGGAGGCTGAGGCAGGAGACTCCCTTGAGCTCAGGAGTTGGAGGTTGCTGTGAGCTGTGATGCCATGGCACTCTACCCAGGGGGATAGCTTGAGGCTCCGTCTAAAATAAAAAAACAAAAAACAAAAAAACCTGCCTTAAATGTTGAAAATTAAATGAGTATTTATTTAGCACATCCACTAAAAATTGTCAAGCAGAGAAGAGAAGAATTTGTTAGGTGTTTGCATA
>CAUYTI010064990.1:0-11319 GCA_963575145.1 Galago senegalensis
TCCCAGCTACTTGGGAGGCGGAGGCAAGAGACTCGCTTGAGCCCAGGAGTTGGAGGTTGCTGTGAGCTGTAATGCCACGGCACTCTACCCAGGGGGACAGCTTGAGGCTCTGTCTCAAAAAAAAAAAAAAAAAAAAACATAGTGAGACCCCATCTCTTAAAAAAAAGGGGGGGGGAGAATGGGTACTGGGTGGCCCTAGAATTCAAATATCCTAGGGAGGTAGAGGTCAAGCTCATATATATTTGATGCAGAGTGTTCTTCCACTCTGCCAGCATGGTATATGTGGGGGTTCTCTACCAGTGGAGATTTTGTTACCCTATTCCCAGGAACATTTGGCAATGTCTGAAGACATTTGGGTAATTACAACTGGGAGGAGGGTGCTATGGCATCTGGTGGGTAGAGGCCAGAAAAGTTGATAAACAATGCACAGGACAGTCCCACAAAAGAGGAATCATTCAGCCAAAAATGTCATGAGAACCAAGGTTGAGAAACTCTGGCATGAGCAAAGACAGGGGATGCAGATAATAGAGTGGGTTTCAGAAAATTCAGTGGTTCAGTTTGATGGAAGTATAGAAATACAGAAAAAAACAACAGAAAAAAACTCTTAAAAAAAGTTTTAGACCAGATTTTGTGGGGCCTTGCACGCCAGCCTAAGTCATCTAGACTGCATTTAATAGGATTGGGTGCTACCTAGCCCAAAATTATATCTTAATTGACTGGCTGGTTATTCTGAACTTTATTTCTGGAAGCACATGATCAAATGGCATGAGACTGTCAATGACAAGGCCCCACAAGGGCACCCCACCATGGGCAAACCCTCAAAGTCTAGCCCAGAGTTTTGCTTCTCTGTGCTGCTTATATCTGTCAAGCAGATAATATTAGAAAAGCTGTTATTTCTTAGAGTGGATGCTTCTGCTACAGAAATTAACATTACTTTGAATATTCTTTCCAATCATGTAGCCACCAAATTATCTTTATTCTTTCCAGAATACCCTGTTTTTTAAGTGAACATATTTCACTGATTTACATTTTTTTCACATTTCTGAAATTAGGATGTGCTTACAATTAGTACTATATCTTAGATTAATTGGAATTGACTTTAAAGTCAATGAAAAATGATATTTCTCTCATTATCATTGGTTAAGTTTTTCTTAATATTTAGCTATTAAAACCCCCTGGAATTTTTTTCCTTTATTAAATCAGAACTGTGTACATTAATGCATTTATGGGGTATAATGTGCTGATTTGATCTGCAATGTGGAATGCTTACATCTAACTGATTAATATAACCATTTCCTTACTTATTTGTTGTAGTAAGACATTTGTACTATATTCTTAGTAGTTTTGAAATGTACCATTGCATTATGCACATTAAGTGAGGTCCTACCAAATGCCTCTATCCTCCCAGCCTCCTCCCTCCCCCCTCTCCTTTTCCCTCCTTTCTGAACTATAGTTATGGTTTACCATAGTATGAATGTGTAGGTGATTATATACTGATTTCATATTAGTATTGAGTACAGTGGATTTTTTTTCCCATTCTTGAGATAATTTTACTAAGAAGAATATGTTCCAGCTCCATCCAGGTAAACATAAAAGATGTGAAGTCTCCATCTTTTTTATGGCTACATAGTACCGGTATTCCACAGTATACATATACCACAATTTCTTAATTCATTCATAGGTTTCTGGGCGTTTGGGCTGCTTCTGTGACTTGGCAAATTATGGACTGGGCTGCAATAAACATTCTGGTGCAAATGTCTTTGTTATAAAATGATTTTTGATCATCTGGGTATACATATACCTAATAGAGGAATAGGAAGATCAAACAGTACGTCCACTTTTAGTTCCTTGAGTAGTCTCCAAACTTCTTTCCAAAAAGGCCATATTAGCTTGCATTCCCACCTTTCTGAAAAGGCTGTGTTAGTCTTGCATTCTCTCTGTATCTACTCCAACATCTGTAGTTTTGGGATTTTGTGATATGGGTTAATCTAGAGTTAGATAATATCTCAAAGTGGTTTTGATTAGCATTTCTCTGATGATTAAAGACGATGAGCATTTTTTCATGTGTTTGTAGGCCATGCACCTATCTTCTTGAGAGATATTTCTGTTCAAGTCTCTTACACACATAGAAATGGGGGCTATTTGTTCTTTTCTTACTGATTAGTTTGAGTTCTCTGTAGATTCTAGTTATCAAACCTTTGTCGGAAGCATAACCCACAAGTATCTTCTCTTATTCTGAAGGCAGTTTGTCTTACTTACTGTGTTCATGGCTATACAGAAGCTTTTTAGTTTGATCAGATCCCAGTATAGTATATTTTTGGTGTTGCTTCAATTGCCAAGGAGGGGTCCTTCTCAGAAAAAGTTCTCCCAGGCCAAGTTCTTCAAGCACTTTCCCTGCACTCTCTTCTAGCATTGTTATTATTTCATGTCTTAAGTTTAAATCTTTTATCTAGTGAGAATCAATCTTTGTTAATGATGAGAGATGAGGCTCCAGTTTCATTCTTCTACAGATCACCAGCCAGTTAGCCCAGCACCATTTATTGAATAGGGAATCTTTCTCCCAATGAATGTTTTTGATAGACTTATCAAAGATCAAATGACAATAAGTGGCTGGGATCATTGGTTAAATTTTATTCACACTCTAAAAGAACTGGCTGTTGTCATTGTATGGGGGTATTAGTGATGAGGACCATACAGAATACCATGATGGAACTAGCCCCTCTCTGTCATCATTATTTTATAATTAGAATTACAGCTCTCACGTTAAAAAGAAGAGGTTTTGTAACTACGCAACCATCTCCCCAGTGGGAATATCCAGGGCCTGCCCCCAGTGAAATGTTTCATCTGTGTTTCAAAGATTTTAAAGAGTATGTGAAGGAAATATTCATCCAGGTTAAATTGCTTTGGCATATGCTTTTGGGCCTGTTCTCATTTTATATAGACTTCCTTGGTCCATCATTAGATAATTTTATTTGTACAAAGGAAATGGAGTAAAATTTCCTTCTGCATCCTTTCTCTGTTTCCCATCTTTATCTTCTAATCTAACAGGACTTTCTGCTTTCCTTTGATTACCATATATCAGTAAGATTAATATGTAATGAGACCCATCCCCCTGCAATGTATCAGCCTAACAAACAAAGGCATAAGTAAGACCAAAGGAGAAGAATGAGGAGATGAATAGAGGTGAAGCTTAAGCAACTGTGAATTTCCAGGAAATATTTATGAGCTAATTTGAATACTAATGAGCTGTAGTCTGACAGCAGAGGGAGGACTAACACACAGGAGCACGGAATCTCAGCTGGGCTGTGGGTAGTCTCTGTCCACACAAGCTGTACAGTAGAACAGCCACATTTTGAGCCTCCTGCTGAACAAGACATTTCAAAATGCTATTAGGTAAGAAATTGACATTTTCCCACTGATTTCATTTTTTTTATTTCTATCATAGTACTCATCAATCTATTTTAATCCCATGTGGAAAAAGCTGTTGAGGTCCTGAATGTAAAAACCATTTTGCCCACCCAAACCTTTCCTGTAAATGGCTAGTATACTGGAATGACTCTCAATTTCCTTTTTCTGTCCCTTTTAAGCGTCTACCAAATAGCCTCCCTTGCAAGTTCTTATGCAGCAACATGAACAGTGTCTCCTGAGTGTAGTAAGAGGTAATTTATTTGAAAATTTCTCCTGTCCTAGCCTGTCTGCAGAAAAATACATCAGTTGCCTATGGGTTAGAAAAGATAAAAAACACTTGCTATTATAATAAAACAAATTTAACTTCCAAAGAGCTTTTTTACATATATTGCCTTGAGCATGACAATCTGCTGACTTGATTCAGAATAAACAACTGGCTTTTACATTTCTAAATCATATTTTCAAATTCCACACATGCGATTGTTGTCAGGGCTTATTCAACTGGGATTTTTGTGGCGGGAGGTGGGGGGGAGGATATTTTCCTACCCTAAGGATGCTAAGTAAGGGAAGGAGAAATGTAGAATGAGCAACCCAGAGAATCTCGGGAACACTAGCTACTTTAGAATCAGGGAGCTTTATGTCCCAAAAGTTAAACAGTAGATACTTGTTCACATTCATCTAGGAGACATGGAAATGTGGTGTTGTATGCCCCAGAGATTAGTAGTGGCAGGGGCTTGAGTGGGCCACTCATCTCAGGTGCAGAATATAAGATGGCACCAAAAATAAATGAATAAATAAATAAACAATACCAATAATTAAGATAAATACAATTTTTATGCAACATTTTTTAAAATAAAAATTAATGAAAAAGTCAGGTGTCAGCTTTGCCTTCAGCTTTGTTCTTTTTGCCCAAAATTGCTTTAGCTCTTCAGATTCTTTTGTAGTTCTATACAAATTTTAGGATTCTTTTTCTATTTCTATGAAAATGTCGTTGAATTTTGATGGGATTGTGTTGACTGTGTATATTGCTTTGGGCAGAATGGACATTTTAACAATATTAATCCTCCAGTCCATGAACATGGGATAGCCTTCCATTCATTTGTGCTATCTTCTATTTCTTTTACCAGTGCTTTATAGTTTTCATTGTACAGATCTTTCACTTCCTTGGTTAATTTTATTCCTAAGTATTTTATTTTTTGTAGCTATTGTGAATATGATTTTTTTCTGATTTCTTTTTCAGATACTTCATGGTTAGTGTATAAAAATGTTACTGATTTTTGTATGTTGATTTGACATCCTGAAACTTTACTGAATTAATTTTTAGTTCTAATAGCTTTTTGGTGGATCATACCTACTGCAAACAGGGACAGTTTAACTTCTCCCTTTCCAATTTGGATGCCTTTAATTTCTTTATTTATCTAATTGTTCTAGCTAGGATTTTCAATATACTGTGTTGAATAGACATGGCAAAAGTGGGAATCCTTGTCTTGTTCCTGATCTTATAAAAAAAACTTTCTCTCCCTCCCTCTCCCTCCTTTCTCTTGTTTTATCTTTCTTTCTAAAACCAGTTTAATTTATAAATAAACTTTGGACAGCCTCCTGAATGGAAGGAAGCCTAATGACCTGCCCTTGGAGGGAAAGTGCATCCTGGAGGATAAAGTCCTCAGCAGAGAGAGCAACAAGGGGCCGGCATCAAGCAGGGCACTCCTAGAAACTGGTCCTGTGCTCAGCAGGTCCTGGCAGAGTCTGGAGTGATGGATAGAGTGGCTTTCTAAGATGGGGGCGCTTCTTCCAATTCCCGCAAATTTGCATTTACTGCCATAGGAGAAGGGATTGTCCTTTTTGGCTTCCAAGGCAGGCAGACCTGGCACTATACAAGAAGGGCCTAGGTCACTCTTTGATGTCACATCTTGAGGAATGGACATCTGTGTAACTCAGTAGGTTACTCAACCTCTCTGCTTCAGTGTCCTCAGAGCTCACCTGAGCCAGGAACACAGACAGCAGTTCCAAGGAGGCTGCTGGGTTATGGACCAGGAAAACCTTCATCTTTTCACTGTTGAGTATGATACTAGCTGTGGGTTTGTTGTACATGGCCTTTATTATGGTAAGGTACCTGCCTTCCACCTAATTTCTTCTATACCTGACTTCAAAATATATTACAAATCTATAGGATTCAAAATATGGTACCGGCATAAAAGTAGACACTAGACCAGTGAAAAAGACTAGAGAGCCCATAAACAAATTCTTGCATCATGGCCAATAGATTTTCAATAAAGGTGTCAGGAACACACAATGGGAAAAGACAGTCTTTCTAATAAACAGTGTTGGGGCAACTAGATGTCCATATGCAGAAGAATTAAATTAGACCCTTATCTCACATCATATCAAAAAAAACTTAAATCAAGATGGATTAAAGACTTAACTGTAAGACCTGAAACTGTAACTATTAGAAAAAGACATAGGAGGGAAAGATCCCTTGTCATTGGTCTGGGGAATAATTTTTTGTATATGAACCCCAAAGCACAGGTAACTAAAAGTAGACAAGTAGGATACATCAAACTGAAAAGCTCTTTATAGCCAAGGAAACAATTAACAGAATGAAGAGCCAACTGTAGAACAGGAGAAAATATTTACAAACCATACAACTGATAAGAGGTTAATATCCATAATATAGAAAGTATTCAACCTGCTTTATAGAAAAACAGCTAATAATCCCATTGAACAATGGGCACAAGATCTGAATAGACATTTCTCAAAAGAAAACATATGACTGGCCAACAGGAATATGGAAAAAATGGTCAATCTCAATAGTCATCACAGAAACATAAATTAAAACCACAATGACATATCACCTCACACTTGTTAGAATGACTGCTATCAAAAAGACTAAAGGGAACCCTCCTGCACTGTGGTGGGAATATAAATTAGTATAGTCATTATGGAAAACAGTATGGAGGTTCCTTAAAAATTTAAAAATAAAATTACCATATGATCCAGCAATCTCACTGATGGGTATACGTCCAAAGGAGATAAAATCAGTATGTCACTGGATTTCCATGTTCACTGTAGCACTATTCACATAGCTAAGATCAGCCTGAGTGTCTATCAGCAGATGAATGGATAAAGAAATGTGGTACATGTACACAATGGAATAATACTCAATCTTAAACACAGAAGGAAATCCTGACATTCGTGACAACTCAGATCAGCCCTGAGGACATTAAGTGAAATAAGCCAGGCACAGAAAGACAAATAACCTCATGTATGCCTGGAATCTAAAAATGTTGAACTTATCAGGGGCTGGGAAGATGTTGGTTGAAGGATACAAAATTTCAGTTAGCTAGGAGGAATAAGTTTAAGAGATCTGTTGTGTTCAACGTGGTGGCTACAGTTAATGCAAATATATACCTGAAAATTGCCAAGAGAGTAGATTTTGTGTCATTACCACAAAAAAGATAAGTATGTAAAGTAATATACATTTTAATCTGCTCAATTTAGCCATTCTACAATATATACACATTTAAAACAGCATGTTTTATACAGTAAACATATACAATTTTGTCAGTTAAAAAAATAAACATTTTAAAAGTTCATGTTCTTTAACCTAACCAGGAGTCTATATTCCAAAGTGATCATCACAAATGCAGTTAGTCCAAGTACACACCATTGTAGGGTTTCCAACAGCAAAAATGGAAACATCCTAAATATTCAAAATAAGGGAACAGTTAACTAAATCAGGGTTCAGCCATATGATTAAATATTTGCATGATTAATACAATGAAAAGGCTAATGAATTATGGCACATCAGTTAGAGTAGCAAACCAGAAGTGGTTCAAACAATAATGATGTTTATTATCTCAGTTAACAAGAATTTGAAAGATAGAGGAAAAGGTAATGAGTTGTTCTGGCAAAGACTTATTGATGTCACCCAATATTTATTCTCCTTTCTCTGAAAAAGAACCCTGATTTTTAGATGGGCACATGGCCACCTGAAACATTACTACCTTCCCAGACTAACTACAGGTCAATATGATATATGCTGAAATTCATTTTATCCAACTTCCAAGAAGTGTCATTAAAAGTGAAGGAGGGCAGAGCACGTTACCCATTGTTGACTGGAATTCAGAAATGACAGCTGGAGATTAGGCAGCCGTATCCCGAGAAAGGCAGGGCAACAGAGAGGGACAGGAGTCAGGGTCTTTACCATCAGGGAGGACCACATCTGCTCTGGAACATTTATTTCTAGACTGCTTGTAGATGAGGGAGAACTAAGCTGTGATTAAGGCCACTTCTATTTGGGGGTTTTGACGCACACATCTTAACCTAAAAGAAAAATAAAAGCAAAATTTTATTTTTGAATAAAATAGCAAAATTTTAGACAAAAACTAGATCTAACAAGGACATGTCATACTGTATCAGAGCCTGAGGCTAAAAGGAAAATGTGTACCCCTATGTACATGCTTTTATGTCTTTTTAAGTGTTTTTTTCATAAGTAGATTTTTAATATATTACTGATAAGTTTGCTTTCATTAGAACCAGGGAGGTAAAATCATTTTAAAAGTTCTGTTTGGAGTATAACCAAACTGTTGAAACTTAAAATAATGTTGTAAGTTTTAGTATTTCTACTTTTCAGTTTTTCAATATTTTTTTCAACTGCTTGAATGTCCTGGCTTGGAGCTCTGCTATAGTAGCACTGCCAAGGGCTAGCCCAGGAGATCTGTAAAGATGTCCATGAGTGAGCCCAGGAAATCTACCTGAAGGCAATGCTAAGACCTTCATCAAGGGTGTTCTATTATTCATGGCTGGATTTCATTTTACATACGACATTATGGTGCCACAATCGACAACCTACCTTACGTAAGAATGAAGAAAATGTATTCTTATGTAACCAGTTCAGAGGAAGGTGATGGCAAGATGGTTAATTCAATAGGTTGACAATAGCAACTCAAGCCAAATGCAGCAGCTGGCTTCATCTTTGGCTGTCTCCTCTCCCAGACAGGAGGCAGCTACCACATTTCCCAGAGTCCCACACAGACCGGAAAGTGCCTCTCAAAAGGAAAGAAGAAGGACTTCTCCTTTTTGGTTTTCATTATAAGAGTGACAAAAAACCTCAGAAGCCTTCCAGCAGGGCCTCCCTCTAGCTCCTGTTTTACGTCCCGGCATGTGAGCCTAAACTCAGCTGGTCTACCTGAGACCTTCTGAGCACTAACCTTCGTCCCCTGTGCGACCCCCTTTACACTCTGACAAGGTGAAAGAAACTCCCATGAACCGAGGGAAACTTGCTGAACTGCAGGCACAAGTGTGCACTGTGGGAAAGGAACTGCTCGCAGAAAGAAGAAGGTGGTTCATAGAACAGCTACCACAGATGATAAAAAACTTCAGTTCTCTGTAAAGAAGTTAGGGGTAAACAGTATCTCTGGTACTGAAGGGGTAGATGTGTCAGCAAACCAAGAACAGTGATCCGCTTTAACAACACTAAAGTCCAGGCATCTCTGGCAGCAAACTCTTTCACCATTACAGGCCCTGCTGAGACCTAGCAGCTGCCAGAAATGCCACCCAGCATCTTATAGCAGCATGGTGCAGACAGTCTGCCTCGGTTAAGGATACAGGCTGAGGCTCTGCTTGAGCAATCTGCAGATGGAAAAGCACCACTTGCTCCTGGAGAGGACGATGATGAAGTTCAGATCTTGTGGAGAATTTGGATGCAGCTTCAAGCAACTTCTGAAGATGAAACTTTAAGAAGTTACTGGAAGCTGCTATTTTATATTATGACTACTTTTTAAAATTGTTTTTGTTTGTGGATTTGATAAAATCCAGATCTTTAATATTTTTAAGCCCAGGCCCCTTGGACATTGCAGCTCTTTTCAGTTTTTGCTTATATATATAATTCATGTTTTGCAGCTAATTAAGCTGAAGAAGCTTGGGAATAAAGTTTGAAAGAAAGGTTAAATAAAGCTCTTTGCCTGGTTAAAAAACAAACGGAAGAAGCCTCCAGTGGACAATTCCTATATCTCGCTGGCTAAAACAAGATTACACACCACCATGAAAGCCATCCCTGAGAAGAGCTATAAGGTGGCAACAGCAGCCTTACACTAATCAAGATTTACTCTAAATCATACCAAGGGGAGAGAGTTACCCAAGCAAAATCAGGATTTGGTAGGGAAAAAAAAGGAAGAAATCGCTGTCAGCTGGGAAGCCCACAGTGCCTGCTAAATGCCAATTATGGGTGGTCAGGCATTTGGTAGAAAATACATCACCAATCTTTGTATCAGGATCATTATTCAATCTACAGGAAATGGCCATGGTACTGGGTTAGACAAAGGGCAAATATTGTCAGTGAGACAGTATGGTTAGATCCATACCTCCCAGCTGACAGCAGGATAAATTCCAAATAGATCATAGTAGTAAATGTGAAAACTTTACTGCTATGTTATGAACACATTGGAGAGTGCCAGGGCAAAGCCCAAAGAAAATTGATTAACTGAGGGGGAAATTGTAACTGATATCAGTTAATCTCCCTATTGTATAAGAGTTCCTGGAAGTCAATAAGAAAATGCCCATCCCGATATAGAATGACATAGAATGATAAGCAAAAAATATGAACATCCAACTCACAAGAAAATTAAAAGACCATAAATGTTTTTCAAATATATGAAAAGTTGTTTAACTTCATTGCACTAAAAAAAATTAATTTTAAAATTATCCTGACATATCATTTTAGCTCTCTGATTGGCCAAAAGCCAAAAATTTGATAGCACACTCTGTTGGAACAATTTTAGGAAAACAGTCTCATAGAGAGCCAGGGAGGTTGTAACTCCTGTGGAGGACAACTTGGTATAATATATGTTAGATGCCTATACTTTGTAGTCCAACAAATCTGTTTCCAAGAATGTATTTATGGATTCTATGTGTTCTGCATTTTACAGATAATGTTTGATTACATGGAAAAATATTTTTCAGGACAAATATTTAACTAAAATACATTAACTCAACTGGTTAGTTCACTGCCAGTGTCTAAACTAAAAGGTTGACACCATGATGTCCTTAAATTTGAAAAATTTAAATATTAGCCTTTTAAGGCTATTTTTTTGTAGAAGAGTATTGTAGACAATCCAAACTGCCAACCGTAGTGGATTAGTACGTAAACTATGTGCTCCCTACAATGGCATAATACATAGCTGTATGAAAGAGTCACGTTTTATTCTTTATTCTTTATTGTAACACAAACCATAACTGAATGGCTTCTAAGCATCAGAAATTTATTTATTACTGTTCTAAAGGTCAGGAAGGCTACGATCAAGTTGACATCAGGTGTTGGTGTCTGGGGAGGGCCTGCTTCTTCATCAACAACCGTCTTCTCACTCTGACTTCACATGGTGGTAGGGAGAAGGAGTCTCTCTCAGCACCTTTCATAAGGGCACTAATCCCACTAATGAGGCCTCTGTTCGATGACCTAGTCACTTCCCAAAGTCCCTACCTCTTTACACCATCATTGCAGAGGTTAGGATTTCAACTTATGAATTGGGAGGTGGGACACAAGCATTTAGACCATAACAAATGAGCACAGAGGGTATGTACTGAAGTGGAAAGATCTCTAAAGAGAGAGGGGTATGTAGTGATGTGGAAAGACCTCTAAAACCTAAGATTAAGTTTTTTTTAAAAGCAAGGTACAGGCTTGGCGCCTGTGGCTCAAGTGGCTAAGGCGCCAGCCACATACACCTAAGGTGGCGAGTTCGAATCCCCAGCCCGGGCCCACCAAACAACAATGATGGCTGCAACCAAAAAATAGCCAGGCGTTGTGGCGGGTGCCTGTAGTCCCAGCTACTTGGGAGGCGGAGGCAGGAGACTCGCTTGAGCCCAGGAGTTGGAGGTTGCTGTGAGCTGTGATGCCAGGGCACTCTACCCAGGGGG
>CAUYTI010064992.1:0-21527 GCA_963575145.1 Galago senegalensis
AAACGGCGTCAAGCAGATGGCAATCAATTATAATCAAGCTGAAAGCTGAGGACATTTTGTCTTTTAGTTTGGAAGGGCATTCCAAGAATGACAAAAAAATACGGAGGATATCAGAGGAAAGTGCGGCAATTTAAAATTCACAGTTTCTAAATGACAGCAAGACTTAAAATTTCGAGGGTGGATCTTCCAAATCTGCTTCCATCCGAGTTATTGGGGGGAGGGGAATGGGGATCGAGGGGTGGCGGCCAAAAATGGGCAAGTTCATGAAACCTGGGAAAGCGGTGCTAGTCCTGGCTGGACCCTACTCTGGATATAAAGCTGTCATCATGAATAACACTGACATCTCAGACTGCCCTTACAGCCATGCTCTGGTGGCTGGAATTAGCCGCTATCCCCGCAAAGTGACAGCTGCCATGGGCAACAAGATCGCCAACTTGGCTTAGCGCCTGTGGCTCAAGCGGCTAAGGTGCCGGCCACATACACCTGAGATGGCAGGTTCAAACCCAGCCGGGGCCTGGCAAAACAACAATGACAGCTGCAATCAAAAAATAGCTGGGCATTGTGGCGGGCACCTGTGGTCCCAGCTACTTGGGAGGCTAATGCAGGAGACTCGCTTGAGCCCAGGAGTTGGAGGTTGCTGTGAGCTGTGATACCACGGCACTCTACCCAGGGGGACAGCTTGAGGCTCTGTCTCAAAAAAAAAAAAAAAAGATCGCGAACTCATGACCACAAGGTACTCTGTGGATATTCCCTTGGACAAAACTGTTGTCAACAAGAATGTCTTCAGAGACCCTGCTCTTTAAATGCAAGGCCCAACAGAAAGCCAAAGTCAAGTCTGAAGAGATGGACCAGATGGCCAACAAGTGGTTCTTCCAGAAACCGTGTGCTTTTAGGCATTTTTTGTTTCAGTCATTAGGGAAAAAAAAAAAGGCTCAGCAGCTGTAGCACAGTGGTTACAGTGCCAGCCACATACATGGAGTGTAGGGGGTTCGAACCTGGCCTGGGCCAGGTAAACAATGACAACTGCAACAAAAAATAGCCAGGTACTTAGCAGGTGCCTGTAGTCCCAGCTACTTGGGAGGCTGAGCCAAGAGAATCGCTTAAGCCCAAGACTTTGAGGTTGCTATGAGCTGTAACACCATGGCACTCTACCCAGGGCAACAGAGTGAGATTCTATCTTAAAAAAACAAAACAAACAAAAAAAAAACCTTACAATTTCAAGGCCAGGCACAATAGCTCACTAGCATTCTGTGAAGTCAAGGCAGGTGCATTACCAGAGCTCAGGAATTCAAGACCAGCCTGAGCAAGAGTGAGACTCATCTCTAAAAATAGCCAAGCATTATGGTGGATGCCTGTAGTCCCAGGTAGTTGGGAGGCTGAAGTAAGAGGATCACCTGAGCCCCAGAGTTTCAGGCTGCTATAAGCTATGACACCCAAGTGACAGAGACTGTCTCAAAAAATAGTAAATAAAATCTTTCAGAAAACAATGTGTTAATAGTGATCTTCAGGAGAAAGGTTTATGGGGGTAAGGATATATTTCATATTCTTTTCTATTTTATTTTATACATATATATATATATATATATTTTTTTTTTTTTTTTTTTTTAGACAGAGCCTCAAGCTGTCACCCTGGGTAGAATGCTGTGGCATCACAGCTCACAGCAACCTCCAACTCCTGGGCTCAAGTGAGTTTCCTGCCTCCGCCTCCCAAATAGCTGGGACCACAGGTGCCCGTCACAACACCTGGCTATTTTTTTGTTTTGGTTGCAGCCATTGTTGTTTAGTGGGCCGGGGCTAGATTCAAACCCATCACCTTAGGTGTATGTGACTTGCGCCTTAGCCACTTAAGCCACAGATGCCGAGCCTAAACACCTACTACTTAGAACATAAGTATCAATAGTAAGTGCTGATCTTCTATGTTTTGAAAATTTGTTTTGAGAACAATAAAAACACTCACCAATCCCTAACTCTTATGATTAAAGAGTAAGCATATTATCAGCAATTAAACCCTCGAGGGGTGGGAAACCTATGGTGGGAGGGGGGCCCATGTGGCCTTCTAGATCCTTGAGTGTGCCTTTTTTTGTTGTTGTTGCAGTTTGGTCAGGGCCGGGTTCCAACCCATCACTCTTGGTATATCGGGCTGGCACCCTACCCACTGAGCACTTGAGTGTGCCTTTTAACTGAATCCAAATTTGACAGAACAAATCTTTTTATTAAAAGGGTATAGCAGAAAAAGATGAAGCTTTTTAGCTTCCATTTTTAAGCTTAAAAAAGAACAATCTTGAAATCAAAAGGTTACCAGTTCCCCACCTCTGCTGGCTATCTTCTAAAATGAGGATATAATTAAATGGCCCATTAATTAAATTCTTTTTTTCTTTTTCTTTTCTTTTTTTTGAGACAGAGCCTCAAGCAGTCCCCCTGGGTAGAGTGCCATGGCATCATAGCTCAGAGCAACCTCCAACTCCTGGGCTCAAGCGAGTCTCCTGCCTCCACCTCCCAAGTAGCTGGGACCACAGGCGCCCACCACAATGCATGGCTATTTTTTTGGTTGCAGCCATCATTGTTGTTTGGTGGGCTGGGCTGGATTTGAACCCACCACCTTAGGTGTATGTGGTTGGTGCCATAGCCACTTGAGCCACAGGCACCGAGCCTAAAACTTAGTTCTTATAATGAGTGCCATGGTTAAGTCATTTCTATCTCTCTAACCTGGAAAAGGTAATTTAAGCCAATGTTCCTCAACCTTTCTTTCATTATTGCTTCTCTAAGTAACATTTCAAGGTATTTTTTCCCCTACTCCTCTCAGGAAATTTTAATACCAGATATCCTTTTACATTTATGTACTCTATGAAGTATTTCTATTGCTTTATACAGTCATAACTAAGATTTATACTCAGCCCACCCACAAACAAATTTTCACTTCCTTAGGGGCAAATCCCCTGCCCCCTCCATTAAGAATGCATAACAAGGCTCGGCCACGTATACCTAAGGTGGAGGGTTCGAATCCCCAGCCCAGACCCGGCTGCAACCAAAAAATAGCCAGGCGTTGTGGCGGGCGCCTGTGGTCCCAGCTACTTGGGAGGCGGAGGCAAGAGACTCGCTTGAGGCTGTCTCAAAAAAGAAAAAAAAAAAAAAGAATGCATAACAAGGTGGGGCCTGTGGCTCAGTGAGTAGAGCGCTGGCCTCATATACCCCTCATATACCGAGGGTGGTGGGTTTGACCTTGGCCCCGGCCAAACTGCAACAAAAAAATAGCTGGGCATAGTGGCAAGCATCTATGGCCCCTGCTACTCGAGAGGCCGAAGCAAGAGAATCCCCTATGCCCAAAAAGTTGCTAATAGCTGTGACACCACAGCACTCTACTGAGGGCGACAAAGTGAGACTCTGTTGCCAAAAAAAAAGTAAAGAATGCACAACAATGTTGGGCGCCCATAGCTCAGCAGTTAGGGCACCAGCCACATACACTGAGGGATGGCAGGTTAAAATCCCCCCCCCCAACCCTGCTGAACAAGAATGACAAATACAACAAAAAAATAGCTAGTGTTACAGTGGGCACCGGTAGTCCCAGCTACTTGGGTGGTTAGGCAAGAGAATCCCTTGAGCTCAAGAGTTTGAGGCTGCTGTGAGCTGTGATGAGGGGTGACATAGTAACATTATCTAAAAAAAAAGAATGTACAGCAATAATGTACGTTATATTGCTTCTTTCAATTATACAAACTCCCTGCCACCAGTTAAAATAAAGTTTACAGTAAAGGTACAGATTCAAGTATATTTTAAGTATTTCTTCTGACATCAACAATTTTTTTTTTTTTGGAGAAAGGAGCCTCAAGCTGTCCCCCTGGGTAGAGTGCCATGACATCTCAGCTCACAGCAACCTCCAACTCCTGGGCTCAAGCGAGTTTCCTGCCTCAGCCTCCCAAATAGCTGGGACCACAGGCGCCCGCCACAATGCCCGGCTATTTTTTGGTTGTAGCCGTCATTGTTGTTTGGCGGGTCCGGGCTGGATTTGAACCTGCCACCTTAGCTGTACATGGCTGGCGCCTTAGCCACTTGAGCCACAGGTGCCGGAGCCAACATCAACAATTCTAATACAAGTTAAAATTTATATTACAAAGTCAGGCTTTCTCAAGGTTAAATTTTGTTTTTCAATGTGAGAGACTACTATTTTTTTGTGATAATTCAAAGATATGAAAGATACAAACCACACATCACTACTTCACCTTTAAGATTCCTACCTCCTTTTTCACTGTCGTAGTGTGATGCATCAAACTGAGCATCATCATTAGGGAGCTGCACACTGGCTATCACAAGGTGGTTTTGTTCATCTGATGTGTGTGTCCCCAGGACAAGTCGATGAATGCTGAAATCTTTCCCTTCTGGTCTGTAATAGAAAATAAGCAATATCAAAAGAAACCACAAAGTCAAAGATATACATGTATGGAAAAGACATTGTTACAAATAGATTCTGAGAGAGAGAGAAAAAGTCATTATGAGCCATCTTTTCTACCTTTTTTTTTTTTTTGAGACAGAGCCTCAAGCTATCCCCCCGGGTAGAGTGCTGTGGCATTACAGCTCACAGCAACCTCCAACTCCTGAGCGAGTCTCCTGCCTCCACCTCCCAAGTAGCTGGGACTACAGGCACCCGCCACAACGCCTGGCTATTTTTTGGTTGCAGCCATCATTGTTGTTTAGTGAGCCCAAGCTGGATTCAAATCTGCCACCTTAGGTGTATGTGGGTAGTACCTTAGCCACTTGAGCCACAGATGCCGAGCCATCTTTTCTAGTTTTAATGCCTCTTCCAGAAGGCTTAGTACAAGTGGGACTACATAGTTATTAACTGTTATTAAAAGAGAAAAGAGACCAGGCTAGGTGGTTCACACCTATAATCTCAATACTCCGTGAGGCTGAGGCAAACTGCTTGAGGCCAGGAAAAATAGCCTGTCTCTACCAAAAAAAAAAAAAAAAAAAATTAGCCAGGCATGGTGGTAGGCAACTGTAATCCCAGTGATTTAGGAGGCTAAGACAAGATTACTTGAGCCCAAGAATTCCATTGTAGTAAGCTGTGATAATAGAAACATACTCTAGCCTGGGCAATAGAAAAAGACCCTGTCTCAAAAAGGAAAGAAAAATAAACATTAAATAAACTAACTCCCAAATATTTATTAAGTGCCTAATCAATGGACACACTGCTCCAAATGCTATAAAGTACAAAGATGATTAGGACATGTTTCCTCTCCTTAAAAAAAATGGGGCAGGTTCAGTGCCTGTAGTGCGGTGGTTACGGCGCCAGCCACAGGCACTGAGGCTAGTAGGTTTGAACCCAGCCCAGGCCAGCTAAACAATGACAATTGCAAACAAAAAATACCTGGGCCAGTGGCGGGCACCTCTAAGTCTCAGCTACTCAGGAAGCTGAGGCAAGAGAATCACTTAAGCCCAAGAGTCTTGAGATTGCTGTAAGTTATGTCTCCAAAGCACTCTACCAAGGGCAACAAAAGTGAGACTCTGTTAAGGGTGCAATCCTTACCTTAAAAACAAAACAAATTCTCACAGTATTTATCTAGATATGTTAAAGCAAGAAGGTATTTAGATGACAGTGCAAATTTCAACCTTGGGGAATTCAATCTAATTCCTGTTTTCCAAGCCTAGCCAATCATTACCCACAAAAGCTTTTTTTTTAATGGGTTCTAGGGGTGGCACCTGTGCCAAACTAATTGAGTAGGGCCCTGTCCCCATATACTGAGGGTGGTGGGTTTGAACCCAACCCCCAGACAAACTACAACAACAAAAAATAGCTGGGCATTGTGGTAGGCGCCTATAGTCCCAGCTACTTGGGAGGCTGAGGCAAGAGAATCACCTAAGCTCAAGAGCTGGAGGTTGCTGTAAGCTGTGACGCCATAGCACTCTACCGAGGGTGACAAAGTAAGACTTTGTCTCTTAAAAAAAAAAAAAGAAAGAAAAAAAAAAGTATGGGTTCTAGGCGCTGTACCTATAGCTCAGCGTCTAGGGTGCTGGCCACATACACTGGGGCTGGTGAGTTCAAACCCAGCTGGGGTCTGCCAAAAACTGACAACTAAAACCAAAACATAGCTGGACATTGTGGCAGACGCCTAGTCACAGCTACTTGGGAGGCTGAAGCAAGACAATCACTTAAGGCCAAAAGTTTGAAGTTGCTGGGACACTCTACGTAGAGGGACATAGTCAGACTGTGTCAAAAAAAAAAAAAAAAAAAAAAAGCATGGGTTCCAGAATGGTAGGTATGGGGTGGTGGACTATCTGGGATCTGCTGGCCTAATATGCACAATATGGCACATACTTTTCCTCATCAACTACTGCGCCTCAAGTTCTTAAACGGTTTGAACTATCACTGAGAACTTTTTTTTTTTTTTTGAGACAGAGCCTCAAGTTGTCACCCTGAATAGAGTGCCATGTCATCACAGCTCACAGCAACCTTCAGCTCCTGGGCTCAAGTGATTCTCCTGCCTCTGCCTCCCAAGTAGCTGGGACTATAGGTGCCCGCCACAACACCCGGCTATTTTTTGGTTGCAGCCATCATTGTTGTTTGGCAGGCCTAGGCTGGACTAGAACCCGCTAGCTTAGGTGTATGTGGCTGGCACCTTAGCTTCTTGAGCCACATCATTTTTTAAAGTTACTTTGAAAGGTGAGGTAAATCTATTATTTTGAAAGGTACTTTTTAAAACTTTTTTTATTGAGACAGTCTCATTTTGTCACCCTTGGTAGAGTGCCACGGCATCATAGCTCACAGAAACCTCAAACTCTTGGGCTCAAGTGATTCTCTTGGCTCAGCCTCCCTAGTAGCTGGGACTATAGGCATCCGCCACAACACCTTGCTATTTTGTTGTTTAGCAGGCACGGGCCAGGTTCAAACCCACCAGCCCTGGAGCACATGGTTGTTGCCCTAACCATTGAGCTACAGTCACCCAGCCAGGTTACATGGGTTTTTATGAGACTTTATTATTATTTTTTGCAGTTTTTTGCTGGGGCCCGGCTTGAATCCACCACCTCCAGGATATGGGGCCAGTGCCCTACTCCTTTGAGCCACAGGTGCCACCCTAAAACTTTATTATTATGTATTTCATCTCTGTATTGTCATTTCCTGAAGACTTTCCTGATACTCCAAGTTCAAGTAAATTTTCCTTCTTCTGATCATTTTAACTCTACAACTTTTATCATAATTATTTTATCCTCTCTATTAGACGTAAACAAGTTCCACATAGGCAATACATACGATTGGCTCAGTGCCTAGAGCGCCAGCCATGTACACAAGGATTCTAACCCGGACCAGGCCTGCTAAATGACAACTACAACAAAAAAACAGCCGGTTGTTGTGGCGGCACCTGTAGTCCCAGCTACTTGGGAGGCTGACGCAAGAGAATCACTTAAGCCCAAGAGTTTGATGTTGCTATGAGTTGTGATGCCATAGCACTCTACCGAGGGCCACATAGTGAAACTCTGTCTCAAAAACAAAAACAAACAAGCAAAAAAAAGAAATACATGTGATTAATCTTTATAGGCCCACCTATACCCAACTCTTTTATATGAAAACCATCTCACCTTCAGGTATTTTCTAAGTATCCTACTTCTTTCATGATACCGAACTGTAATCACTAGTTTATATCTGCCTCTTCAACTACACAACTTATTCCTTTAAGGGAAATACCATGACATAATTATCTTTATGTTAACCAGCTACACATGACTTTGAAAATTCAGGTATGTTTCATTGAAAGAACCAGACTTGGCACAGTGGCTCACACCTGTAATCCTAGTACTCTGGGAAGCCCAGGCCCAGGGAGATGGCTTGCCTGAGCTCATGGGTTTGGGACCACTCTGAGCTAGAATGAGATCCCAAGCTCAGTGCCTGTAGCTCAGTGAGTAGGGTGCCGGCCACATACACCAAAGCTGGTGGGTTCGAGCCCGGCCAGGGTCTGCTAAAACAATGACAACTGCAACAAAAAAATAGGCAGGGGTAGCGGCAGGCACCTGTAGTCCCAGTTACTTGGGAGGTTGAATGAAGCAGGAGAACTACCTGAGCCTAAGAGTTTGAGATTGCTGTGAGCTATGATGCCATAGCACTCTACCAAGGGTGATAAAGTGATACTGTCTCAAAAAACAACAAACAAAAAACAAAAAACAAAAATAAAAAAAAGAAAGAACCACACTCCTCATAACCTTTTTTCTTTTTTGTAGAGACAAGAGTCTCACTTTATCACCCTCAGTAGAGTACCGCGGTGTCACAGCTCACAGCAACCTCCAACTCCTGGGCTTAGGCGATTCTCAGGCTCCTGAGTAGCTGGGACTACAGGCGCCCACCACACGCTCTGCTATTTTTGTTGTTGCAGTTTGGCTGGGGCTGGGTTTGAATCTGTCCTACCCACTGAGCCACCCCATTTTTTTGTCTTGTTTTTTGAGACAGTCGCTCTGCTGCCGAGGCTAGAATGCAGTGGCACAATCACAGCCCACCACAAAGTGCTGGGCTCTGCAGCAGGTGCAACTACAGGTATACAACACCAGGCCAGGTTAATTTTAATTTTATTTTTAGTAGAGAGGAATCGAGGTAGCGCAGGCTGGGATTCCAACTCCTGGGCTCAAGTGATCCTCTCAAAGTGTCAGGATTACAGGTGTGAGGTACTGTGCCCTGCCCATATCTTTTATTTATTTTTTTGGAGACAGAGCCTCAAGCTGTCACCCTGGGTAGAGTGCTGTGGCATCACAGCCCATAGCAACCTCCAACTTGTGGGCTTAAGCAAGTCTTTTGCCTCAGCCTCCCAAGTAGCTGGGACTACAGGTGCCCACTACAACGCTTGGCTATTTTTTGGTTGTAGTTATCATTGTTGTTTGGTGGGCCCAGGCTGGATTTGAACCTGACAGCTCAGGTGTATGTGGTTAGTGCCTTAGCTGCTTGAGCTACAGGCACAGAGCCCCACCATACTTTTTAAAAGCTGACAAATCTTTTTTTTTTTTTTTTTTTTAGACAGAGCCTCACGCTGTCCCCCTGGGTAGAGTGCTGTGGCATCACAGCTCACAGCAACCTCCAACTCCTGGGCTCAAGCAAGTCTCCTGCCTCTGCCTCCCTAGTAGCTGGGACCACAGGCGCCTACCACAATGCCGGGCCATCATTGTTTGGAGGCCCAGGCTGGATTCAAAACCGCCACCTTAGGTGTATGTGGCTGGTGCCTTAGCCACTTGAGCCACAGGCGCGAGCCAAGCTGACAAATCTTATAGCATTATTTGGTCAACTATAGTTGTAACACGGCTATTTAATTTGGTATTGGAGAAAAAATATGATAACAGGTCTTCTTTAATCAGGAAAGTAATTTTGCATTACTTTTTGGGATCTATTTAAAAAGAAAGTCACCAATAGGTTTCGGTGCCCTCTCCAACTGATTGAAAAGAGGAAAACAGAGAAAATCAATGTGAGAAACCCACACGGAAACACATCAAAATAATATTCAGAAGATTGTCACCTGGTTACATCTGGAAGCCACTGTGCAGTTAGGCTGGGCCACTCCAGAGCATGGGTCATCACCAAATCATAAAGAAAAGGGGTGTTCTTTTTCCATATTTTGTATTCCTCGTTGATTACACGTTCTTCCACAGCGTCATCAAAGGCTGCTAAAATATTTTTAAACGAATTAAGTTAACAAACAGAAACTGAGTAAACCTCTCCAAAACTACCCGCATGACTCTGAGATGGAGGAGATTGGTCTAAATTCCACCAAGCGGCGGCACCGACACTCCTCTCCACTTTCGCAGACCCGAACTCCTCGGGTCATCCCCACTGGACACTCAGCCGTTCCGGCCACGGTGCCAGGCCTCCGAGGGACGCGCGCGCGGAAGGCTCACAGGACCGATGAACAGGCCTAAGCGCTGAGCCGTAAGGGTAGAAAGTGGGGCAGGGAGGCCCAAGAAAGAGAAACAGAGATCGACAGTGTGTTTGTGGGGCAAACACCCTCCCAGGTCCTACCGCTAGCTTCGCCTGCGGCGACAGACATCACTCCAGAGGAACTGGCGTGCCGTTAACCCACCCCCGGAGAGCTCCCTCCTCCCAGCTACGATTCTCGGGACCGCACTCTGCAAAGTCGGGCCTGCCCTCACTGTTAGGCCGTGTCGAGGCCGCGGCGTAGCCCGGACACTCACCGCCCTCCTGGGACGGCCCAGTCACACTTACCTTCCTTGTCGGCCATGGCGGGCAAGCAAGCGGCGAGGGTGATCCCGGGGTCGAGCGTTGCGGGAGGGGGGCTACGAGCCTACGGACGCTCGCTCCGCGCGCGCGGCCTCTATTGTTTCCTACGGCTTCTGCGTGAGAGCCGACTTGCGCACCTTCGCGCCAACCTTAGCCAATTGGAGCGCACCGAACGGCAGGATGGGCGGGGAAGCCATGCTCGCGACCAATCCAGACTCGCGGAGTCGCTTTTCCCGGGGGCTGAACACACGTTCCGCCCCTCCCCCCACACATCCCGGAGTCGACTTCCACGGATTGCGCGCGCGGGGGGTGATGGGACTGCGCCCTCCCAAGTCACGTGAGAAAGGCTTAGCCGCCCCCCCTTCCTGGCAGCCATTTTCTTAAAAACTGTTAACAATCTTTTTAGAGTAGTCTGCTTTCAGATATAATTATCAATTCTCCTACCTAGAGTGTTTAACTTAAATTGCCCTTCCACTTGTTTCTTTAATATTTAGAGAGAACTAGTGATGAAACAGGCGCACGGAATGTGATTTTTGGCCTTTTAAACGTCATCCAAGAGGCAGGGCCTAGGATGGAAATCGTAGGTGCTGAACTGCATTCGCGAACTCCAGAATGGCGTCCTGGCTCTTTAAGGGTGCGTGCCAAGGGGCGGAGCCTAGAGCAGAATTTGTAAAGCAGTGCCGAAGTCCGGTAGATAAAGGGCGGAAGTAGGGTGTCCAATCCTGCGAACATGGCGCAGGAAGAGGAAGATGTTAGAGACTACAATTTGACTGAAGAGCAGAAGGCTATCAAGGCCAAGTATCCGCCAGTCAATAGGAAGTACGAATGTGAGTAGGTGGCTTCTACAGGTGCTGCAGCCACGCTGTTTTGCATTCTCTTGTAATTATGTTATAGATGAGGGGGAAAAGCCTCCTGGTTTGATAGTCGGACCCCCCCCCCCCACATTTACAGTCTCTGGAGCGTCTTTCACATGTGCCTAATCACAGTTATTTTTCTGAATTCTACTAGTGCACTAATTCCAAAGATAACTATTTTCAAACGTTTGCAGGGTTGCCACATGTTCCATGGGTGATGAGATGGTTTTAGGGTGTGGCAGTGTTAAAGGACTGGAAAAACTTAAGTTGTAGATTACTAAATTGATGTTTTACTTTAATCGGGTGTTAGTAAAAAAATGTCTTCTTTGGGGGAGTGTCAAATGATCCTTTATTGAAACATTTTCTTTTTATTGTTTGGGATTCATTGAGGTTACAAAGAATTAGATTACACTGATTGCATTTATTATATAGAGTTCCTCTTATAATTGGGTCCCGCCCCCAAAAGGTGTGCCATATGCCCTGACCCTCCAACACTCCTTCCTCATCCCCTCTCCCACCCCCCTCATTCCCCTACTACCCTCCGCACCACCATGTATTAGGTCATCTACTGCTTTCATATTAGAATTGAGTACGTTCAGTTCTTGCTTGTCCCGTCTTGTGATGATTTCCTGAGAAGAATGCATTCCACCTCAATCCAGGTTAATACAAAAGATACAAAGTTTCCATCGCTTTTAATGGCTGAATAGTATTCCATGGTATAAATATTCTACAGTTTGTTAATCCATTACTGGGTTGGTGGGCATTTATATTGAAACATTTTCCTCCCTGTACTTTTTGACTAGCTGGGATTCCACAGCACCACTATTGATGTCATCTTTGATGTCAGGTGGGGGGGGGGGGGCCATCAACATTGCAGCCCATGGAGTGGGCTGTTCCCAGGATGTCTTTAATGGTTCCAGAGAATTCTTTGGCTAAAGATGGGTGTGGCATCTGTCTGAGAATCTCATCAAAAGTGATATTTCTGTTGTGTTTAATATATGTTTTTTGAGACAGAGCCTCAAGCTGTCACCCTGGGTAGAGTGCAGTGGCATCACAGCTCACATCAACCTCCAACTTTTGGGCTCAAGCAATTCTGCTTCTGCCTCCCAAGTAGCTGGGACTATAGGCACCTGCCACAGCACCCGCTATTTTTTGGTTGCAACTGTCATTGTTGTTCGGCGGGCTCAGGCTGGATTTGAACCCGCCAGCTCAGGTGTATGTGGCTGGTGCCTTATCAGCTTTAGCCACAGGTGCCGTGCCTTTTTCTTTTTTTTTTTAAGAGACAGAATCTCATTTTGTCACCCTAGGTAGAATGCTGTGGTATCACAGCTCACAGCAACCTCCAGCTCTTGGGCTTAGGTGATTCTCTTGTATCAGCCTCCCAAGTAGCTGGGACTACAGGCGCCCACCACAATACCTGGCTATTTTTTTGTTGTTGCAGTTTGGCCTGAGGTTGGGTTCAAACTCGCTACCCTTGGTATATGGGGCTGGAGCTCTACTCACTGAGCTACAGGCACAGCCATATTTTTCTGTTTCTTTCTGTCTCTCCGTGGTTCCTTTTTTTGATGGTTACTCACAGCCACCTCAAACTCTTGGGCTTGAGTGATTCTCTTGCCTCAGCCTACCAAGTATTTGGGACTCCAACCGCCCACTATTGCACTGGCTATTTTTTGTTGCAGTTGTCATTGTTTAGCTGGCTCCAGGGTGTATGTGGCTGGTGCCATAACCACTGTGGTATGGGTGTCAAGCCTCTCATGGTCGTCCTTGAGGGCTTTGATGATGAGGGAAGAGGCAGGGATGCCACTTGAATCTAGGCCTGTCTATTCTGGCTAGTCAGTTTTGTTGTAATCCTCAGACCCTTCCAGTTACCTGTTGCCTTGGCAATGTCATCACCAACCTTTGTGGAGAAACAAATCCATGGTTCCATCTTGGGGGCCAGGGCAGATGTGGCACTGACTTCGCTACCATCGCACCTCAGGTACATGACTTTGATCTCGTTGGGGTTAAATTTAGGCGGCTTGGTAGAGGTGACTGGTGTCAGATGAACCCAGGTTCTGGACTAACAAAGAAAGTTGCATCTTGGCCTCCTTTGAGCTAAAAGCCAAAAGCAAAAAGGCCTGGTTTTGCCATTTATTAGCTTAGTGACTTTAGGGAAATCACATGACCTATATCTTTGCATCTCAGATCCTTTTTCTGAGGAATGTATAATATATGTGTAGTACAGATTCTTAAATTCTTTAAATTCTGTATTAAACGGTAGGCTGTCATCCATATAGGTGGCCATGTTTAGGGGAAGCTAATCTGGCTCTGTTTCTCTGCTTAAAATCTTCTATTAGGCTGGGCATGGTGGCTCATACCTGTAATCCTAGCACCCTGGGAGGCCGAGGCGGGTGGATTGCCTAAGCTCACCCTTTCAAGACCAGCCTAAGCAAGAGCCAGACCCCATCTCTAAAAATAGTCAGACATTTTGGCAGGGGCCTGTAGTCCCAGCTACTAGGAAAGCTGAGGCAAGAGAGTCATTTGAGCCCAAGAGTTTGAGGTTGCTGTGAGCTATGATGCCATAGCACTCTACCAAGAGCAACAGAGTGAGACTGTACCTTAAAAAAAAATCTTTTATTAATTGTCCTTAGTATGAAGTGTTTACTGTAGCATTCTGGGGGTTCTATGTTTTCTGAACCCAGCATATCTCCCTATCATACATCTTTCTCCCGTTTAAAAACAATTTTAACATAGTGTTTTTTTATTTATGTATGTATATATTTATTTTCTTTTTTGAGAGAGAGTCTCACTTTGTCGCCCTTGGTAGAGTGCCTCAGCCTCCTGAGTAGCTGAGACTACAGGCATCTGCCACAATGCCTGGTTATTTTTTGTTGTTGCAGTTGTCATTGTTGCTTAGCAGGCCCAGGCCAGGTTTGAACCTGCCAGCCTGGGTGCTTGTGGCTGGCGCCATAACCATTGTGCTATGGGACCCTAGCCCAATGTTAATGTTCTTAACCCGTTTTTCCTCTTGGATTATTGGTCTTTTTTGCTACGCAGAAAGTGTTTTTTGGTAGTAAAATTTATTAGCCTTTTCTTTTTATGTCTTCTGAGGTGCCATTCTTAGGAAGGTCTTAACCACTCTGAGATTATGAAATAATTCTTGGCTGCTAGGCTCAGTGGCTCACACCTGTAATCCCAACACCTTTGGGAGGCAAGATGGAGGCAGAAAGATCACTTGACGCTAGGAGTTGGTGACCAACCTGGGTAACAGTGAAACTCCATCTCCAAAAAATAAAAAGATAAAAAAAATTTTAAAAGGTTCAGTGCCTGTAGCTCAGTGGCTAGGGTGCTGGTTCCATACACGGGGCTGGCAGGTTTGGACCTGGCCCAGGCCTGCTAAACAACAATGACAACTACAACAAAAAAATAGATAGCTACTGTGGTGGGTGCCTGTAGTCCCAGCTACTTGGGAGGTCAAGGTAAGAGAATTGCTTAAGCCCGAGTTTAAGGTTGCTGTGAGCTGTGATGTCACAGCACTCTACCAAGGGCGACAAAGTGAGACACTCTTTAAAAAAATACACTTAAAAAAAATAAATAATTACCTTGTCATGGTATGTGCCTGTGTCTTTAAAAAAAAGAAAAAAACAAAACAAACTGGGTGTGATAGCTCAGGCATATTAGCACTCTGGAAGTCCAAGGCAGGTGAATTGCTTGAGCTCCGGCGTTTAAGACCAGCTGGAGTAAGACCCTACTTCTACTAAAAATAGAAAAATTAGCCAGGTGTGGGGGGTGCATGCCTGTAGTTTCAGCTACTCTCAACTGCTTGAGAGAATAATCTCTTGTGCACAGGAGTTTGAAGTTGCTGAGAGCGATGATGGCACTACAGGCACTACAGCCTGGGGCAACAGTGAGACTGTCTTTAAAAAATAGCCCCCCCCCATGTTTTATCTATATATTAGTGAGAAAGGAGAAATCTTATACTTCTTAGTGATACTGAGAAACCAGCAGGCAGCTGCAGAAGATCTCCTCCTCTACAGATAAGAACAAACTTTACACTGAGCTGAAATAACCTTGTAAAACTATGTAACAGATAACAGCACCCTGGTTCCTTGAGAAATACAATCATTAACTCCTTGTACCCTTTGTTGTGACTGTAACTATGCAGCTGATACTGAGCTGAAGAAAAAAAGTATAAAAGAGTTTGCTGAACAACAGTGGAACTCAGCATTTTTCGCCTTGGGGCACCTGAGTTCTAGTTGGCAATTAAAAGTTCCTTCCTCTATATTGATGGTTTAAATGTCTGTCTGTTTTAATTCTCACCGTTTTCCTGCAACATTAGAAAATAAAGCTTTTGGCTCAGCGCCTGTAGCTCAACCGGCTAAGGCGCCAGCCATGTACACCTAAGGTGGCGGGTTCGAATCCAGTCCGGACCCGCCAAACAACAATGATGGCTGCAACCAAAAAATAGCCGGACGTTGTGGCGGGCGCCTGTGGTCCCAGTTAGTTGGGAGGTGGAGGCGGAGGCAGGAGACTCACTTGAGCCCAGGAGCTGGAGGTTGCTGTGAGCTGTAATGGCCATAGCACTCTACCCAGGGGGACAGTTTGAGGCTCTGTCTCAAAAAAAAAAGAAAAGAAAAGAAAGCTTTTCTTGAAGTCTAATGTATATGAGGAAGAGTACGCATATGTGAATTTTCAGAAACTGATTATATCTGTGTAACCTATATAGTAGTGGTTCTCAAAGGGTATTCTGTGGACCCCAGGGTTCTCCAGACCCTTTCAGAGAGTCTGTGATGTCAAAACTATTTTCATAATAATACTGAGATTTTTTTTTCATTGTCAATATTTACACTTATGGGCTCGGCGCCTGTGGCTCAAGTGGCTAAGGCACCAGCCACATACACCTAAGGTGGCGGGTTCAAATTGAGCCCAGGCTGCCAAACAACAATGATGGCTGCAACCAAAAAAATAGTCAGGTATTGTGGCGGGCACCTGTGGTCCCAGCTACTTGGGAGGCAGAGGCAGGAGACTCACTTAAGCCCAGTAGTTGGAGGTTGCTGTGAGCTCTGATGCCACAGCACTCTACCCAGGGGGACAGCTTGAGGCTCTGTCTCAAAAAAAAAAGGATACTTCTAATATATGGCAATTTAGACTAAAGATATGATTCCCCTCCCTCCCCAAAAAAACAAACTGAAACTGTCCACAGGATAAAGGCAGCTATGTCATTTATGTTGCTTTCCTTAGTGCTAAGAATCTCAAATACGGTACTGAATCATGTCAAAAAAGTGCAATACATTTCAATAAATTTTGTTTTTAAGAGCTTCTTTCTCTACCTATGAGATATTAAGGTTTAAAGATAAAATGGTAAAGAGACCCAAAAAACCCTCATCAATAACAATCTTTTATAGCACAGAAATATTTTTAAAATCCATATTTAGCTTCAGAATGCACTATGTAATATACTGCTTGCTTGCTTTTTTAAGAAATGGCATCCAGGTTGGACCCAAACTCTGGGCTCAAACGATCCTTCCACTTTGGCCTCCCCAGAAGCTGGGACAACAGGTGCATGCCATCACACCAAGCTCTTCTACTGCTTTCTAAGTATGATTTACAGCCCTAGTATTATAATAAACATCACTTTTATTCCATAAGCACTTATTGGATTAGAAGAAAAAGTGCCATGAATGCAAAACGGTTCACTACTGAATTGCCAGAGCCCATAACAGAAACAGGCTCATGATAGGGGGCTAGAAACAGGGGTGGAAGGAAGGAATGGATGGCTAGGTAATGAGTTAGCCAGGCTCCTATTTTTAAAAATTAACAAGGAATAAACTGAAATCAATTAAAAAATCAAAGAACAGGTATCTACTGCACACCTATTATTTATGGTTATATTTTAAGTACCATGAGAAATAGAAAGATTCAAATTACTACCGTGATTGCTTCCCTAAAATTTTGCCAAAAGCACTTTTCAGCAGCTTTGAAAAAGAAATGCTGACCCAAAAAGAAATTATGCAAACACCTAGAAAAAAAAGAGAAAAGATCAAAGAAGAAAATTTTAGGAATCCTATCTATTCATTTTATTGCTTTCAAGAGAGGCTGTTTTCAAAAAATTCAGAATATAGGGCAGAGAACATGAATAAGAAGCAGGAAACATGATGGTAACCAGAGGTATAAGAGATGCAGATTTAAGGAAAAGTCTGGGAGCCAAAGACAAACTGATATTTTAAAACTCCTTAATAACAAACAGAACATTAGCATGCTCTGCAGGTCTACCCACAACAGGTGATAGAAATAGTAAAGATTTCTTGGGCCAGGTGCAGTGGCTCAAACCTGTAACCCTAACACTCTGAAAGGCTAAGGGAGGAGGATGGCTGGAGTTCGGGACCAGCCTACCCAAGAACAAGACCCCTCATCTTTTGAAAAATAGAAAAAATTAGCCAGGCGTGGTGGCATGCATCTGTAGCCTATTCAGGAGACTAAGGCAGGAGAATCACATGAGCCCAGGAGTTGGAGGTTGCAGTGAGCTATGATGATGACACCATTCACAGCACTCTAGTCAGGGTGACAGAATGAAACTTGTCTTAAAAAAAAAAAAAAGAAAAAGAAAAAATGATTTCTCATCCAGAATATACTAGTAATTGCATGATCCAGACATTAGCTAGAAGACTGCATATTCCTTACTCTTATTCACTGTTTAAGTAGAAAAATTAAAGCATCGAAATTTGGTATTTAGACTAACATCAGTCTAAACAAATAATTCTTAGTATCATGAACCATTGCCAATCTTCTAATTCATTTTTGGTAAAAAACAAAACCTAACATTTTCTGTATAAAACACACAACTCCACGTTTTCTTATCAGCTCGAGGTATTTCAGTGTATTGTTACAGTGTATGTTTATGACACACCCAGTGTGTTTTTAATATAAGCTTCTTGTTTGTGCTCCAAAATGCACTTACTAACTTTATTTCAACACCAATTCTAAATTTATTTCATGATTTTCTGTGTGTTCAAAGGAACACTCCATGTTAGTACAAGTTGAGTATTCGTTATCTAAAATGCTTAGGACCAGAAGCGTTTGATTTAAGACAAACGCTGGCTTGGGAATAGTCAAACTGTATAGTATTATAAAACTCAATTTACCCTGGGGGAGGAGGTACCTGCTTTGGAGGCTTTGGGGGGGTTACTATTTAATAGATATATTATGAAAAAGGCAGAAATGCCATAGATTTCAGTAATAATTTCTTTGTTTCTCCTCAATTCAGCTTTATACCTACCCAAAAAAATGACTGGGGGAAAAAGGAGAGAAAAATATAATAATCAGACCTCAGCACTCTACCCTTCTTTGTTTGCTGACCTGTATCAGTGTCCATTGGGATGAGGCCTTCAGGGGATGAGCTCTGAATGACTGGAGACACCACAGCAGAAAGTCTGTAGCACATCAAAAGGAGCTTCTCGACGACAGGTCTCCATTCACTTGCCAACTGCAGACTGCTGCAACAAGGATATTGGGGAAATTTATTGTACCTTATAGGTAATTTTTCATACCTAACCTTCTCCCCACCACCTGCAAGTCTCCAATATCCATCACACCACTCTGTACCCTGTGTAGCCATAATTTAGCTTCTACTTATCAGTGAGAACATGCATAATTTTCCTGCTCCTGGATTACTAAAGTTAGGATAATAGCTTCCAGTTCCATCCAAACTGCTGCAAAAAGACTTCCATTTTCTCATTGCTGAGTAGTACTCTATAGTATACATACAAAACATATTTTTTTTAGCCATTCATCAGCTAATGGGCACACAGGTTGATTCCAACTCCTTGAACTTAGGATTTGTGCTATGATAAATATACAAGTGCAGATATATTTTTGATGTAATAATTTTTTTTCCTCTAGGTAGATACCCCATAGTGGGTTTGCAAGATCAAATGGTAGACTGACTTCTACTCCTTTGAGAAATCACCATACTGATCTCCACAGAAGTTGTAGTGATTTGCATTCCGACCAACAGTGTTTAAGTGTTCTCTTTTTACTGCATCAACACCAACATCTACTGTTTTCAGACGTTTTAATATGGCCATTCCAACTGGAGTAAGATGGTATCTCATTCTGGTTTAATTTCTATTTCTCTGATGATTAGTGATGTTGAGCATTTTTTGCGTTTATTGGCCATTTATATATCTTCTTTTAAAAATGTCTGTTTGTGTCATTTGCCCACTTTTTAATGTGGTTGATGTTCCTTCTTACTGAGTTCCTTGTAGATTCTAGATATACTACTCCTTTGTCAGATACATAGTTTACAATTATTTTCTCTCACTCTGTGGGTTGTCTATTTACTCTTATTTCTTTTGCGATGATAAAGCTTTTTAGTTTAGTCAAGTTCCATTTCTCTATTTTTGTTTTAATTGCATTTGCTTTGAAGGTGTTAGTCTTAAATCCTCTGCCTAGGTCAATGTCTAAACAAGCTAGATTTTCTTCTAGGATTTTTATGGTTTCACTTACACCTAAGTCTTTAATCCATCTTAAGAGGGAGGGATCCAGTTTTCATTCTTCTGCATGAAGCTATCATATTTCCCCAGCACCATTTATAGAACAGTGAGTGTGTCCTTTTCCCAGTGTATGTTTTTGTCTGCTCTGTCAAAGAACAGTTGGTTATAGGTATGTGGTTTTATTTCTGGATTCTCCAATGGTCTACTTATGTACCTACTTTTACATCTGTGATATTTCAGTTACTACAGCTTTACAGTAAAATTTGGAGTCAGGTAATAGGATGCCTCCATTTTTATTCTTTTTGCTTAGGATTGCTTTGGGTATTTGGGTTCTTTTTTGGTTCTATATGAGTGTTAAAATTGTTTTTTCTAATTCTGTGAAAGATAATATTGGTATTTTTTTCTTTTTTTTTTTTTTGAGACAGAGCTTCAAGCTGTCCCCCTGGGTAGAGTGCCATGGCATCACAGCACACAGCAACCTCCAACTCCTGGGCTCAAGCGAGTCTCCTGCCTCAGCCTCCTGAGTAGCTGGGAGCACAGGCGCCCACTACAATGCCAGCTATTTTTTGGTTGCAGCTGTCATTGTTGTTTGGCAGGCTGGGCTGGGTTTGAACCCGCCACCTTGGGTGTACGTGGCTAATGCCTTAGCCACTTGAGCCACAGGCGCCAAGCCATGATATTGGTATTTTGATAGGAATTGCACCAAATCTGTAGATTGCTTTTGACAGTAAGGTCATTTTAACAATATTGATTCTTATAATCCATGAGCATGGGATGTTTTTCTATTTGTTTGTGCCATCTACAATTTTTCATCAGTGATTTGCAGTTCTCCCTAGAAAGATCTTTCATTTCTTTGGTTAAATTTATTCCTAGTTTTTTGCAGCTATTATAAACGAGATATTGTTGATGCTGCTGTTGTTTTCAGACAGGGTCTCACTCTGTTGCCTGGGCTACAGTGCAGTGGCAACTTAAGACTGCAATCTTAAGCAATCTTCCTGCCTCAGCCTCCCAAGTAGCTGAAAATATAAGCATGCAACCACCACATCCAGCTGTTTTGTTTTTTTTTAAGAGAGACAAGGATCTCAGCGCCCATAGCACAGTGTTTACGGCACCAGCCACATACACTGAGGCTGGCCAGCCCAGGCCAGCTAAACAACAGTGACAACTACCAACAAAAAATAGCTGGGCATTGTGGTGGGCACCTGTAGTCTCAGCTACTTAGGAGGCTGAGGCAGAAGAATTGCTTAAGACCAAGGGTTTGAGGTTGCTGTGAGCTATGACACCACAGTACTCTATTGAGGGTGACAAAAAGAGACTGTCTCAAAAAAAAAGGGGGGGTGGGAAGGGACAAGGGTCTTGCCATGTAGCTCATGCTCACACCTCAGCCTCCCAAAGTGCTAGGTTTATAGGTATGAGCCATTGTACCTGGCCTGGTTTTGAGTTCTTGATTTGAGTTTCAGCTTAGCCTTTGTTGATATAGAAGTAATCTAATGTCATAGGCTACATTCCTTTCCCAGGACACAATCGACTAAGAGGTTAAAGTTAAAAAATGAATATGTTTCTCATACTTACTTTAGAGATAACTTCTGCAAAGCTCCTGCTATACAGTGGACTCGCCCATACATTGGAAATGATGCTGCTGCCTGAAGCAGAGAATTTTCAGCCTGAGATATTTCTTCTTCAAGATTTTCCATCAAGCATTTGATAACTAGAAAATGTCAACAGAAAACCAAAATAATGCCAGGTTAGAAACATTCATCAGTTCATTTTGGAAAGATGTTTGGAGAACACTTAGAGATCTAAAAATAGACCTGCCATTCGATCCTACAATTTCTCTACTAGGTATATATCCAGAAGAATAAAAATCACATTATAACAAAGATATTTGTACCAGAAGGTTTATTGCAGCCCAATTCATAATTGCTAAGTCATGGAAGAATCTCAAATGCCCATAGACCCACAAATAGATTAATAAATTGTGGTATATGTACACCATAGAAC
>CAUYTI010064993.1:0-21504 GCA_963575145.1 Galago senegalensis
CGCCTGTGGTCCCAGCTACTTGGGAGGCTGAGGCAGGAGACTCGCTTGAGCCCAGGAGTTGGAGGTTGCTGTGAGCTGTGATGCCACAGCACTCTACCCAGGGGGACAGCTTGAGGCGCCTGTCTCAAAAAAAAAAAAAAAAAAAAAAAGAAAATACCACCAGGACAGGGCAATCTAAAGACACATTTGGTAGTGTGTTAACTATACAAAAAAAGACACTGTATAGTTTAAAAACAAATCTTACACAGCCTTACATTTCAATATTTTTCTTTAAAAGGAGTAAGTTGTATATAGAGGGGTTAAATGCTTTATAGACAAGGAAAAAAAAACTGCACTAGAATCAACTTACTCATCATCGTCTTAATCTGCATCCTCACTTTCCTCCTCCTCTTTGTCCTCTTCATCTTCCTCCTCTTCCTTCTTTTTCTTGCTTTTTTCAGCCTTGATGACTCCCTCTTTCCCTGCATCAGGCTTTACTTTAGCTTGGTATGCAGCAATATCCTTTTCGTATTTTTCCTTTTTTTTTTTTGCAGTTTTTTTGGCCAGGGCTGAGGTTTGAACCCACCACCTCCGGCATATGGGGCTGGCGCCCTACTCTGAACCACAGGTGCCACCCCCTTTTCGTATTTTTCCTTCAGCTTTGCAGCCTTCTTTTCATAAGGCTGCTTGTCGTCCGCAGCAGTGTTACTCCACATCTCTCCCAGCTTCTTTTCATCACCAATAGATAGGCCGGGATGTTCTCCTTTGATCTTTGGGTGATACTCAGAACAGAACAAGGAAAAGGCTGAAGAAACCCTCCTGGGATCCTTGAACTTCTTTTTTGTTTCCTCTTTAAGGAAACAGGGATATAGGTTTTCATTTCTCTTTCATAATGGGCCTTGTCCGCCTTTGCCATATCTTAATTTTTCTTTCTCTTTAGCAGACATGGTCTTCCACCTCTCTGAGCACTTCTTAGAAAACTCTGCAAAGTTGACTGAAGTATCTAGGTGCTTCTTGGGCTCCTCCCGACAAGTTTGCACAAAGAATGCATATGAAGATATTTTGCCTCTCAGCTTCTTAGGATCTCCTTTGCCCATGTTTATTTATTTTTCCTCAGCAAGGCACAGTTGCCCAGTGCCTGCCCAGCTCTCACTTGCCCTGGTGCTATATCTATCGGAGTTCTCACTTCTTGAGCTCCCTATTCCCTAGGACTGGGGGTGTGTCCCGCTGCCCCTCTGTCTAGCTTACAGCCTGTTGTACTCTGCCCACCTCCTCTACTGCCCCAGGGCACACTTGCCCTAAATGCCCTCTGGAACTCCTGGGCCTGGGGGTGAGCTGAGCAGCCCCCTGCATGCTCTGGGCTGCTGGTCTCCAGGCTCTGACAATTTCCCTGACCTGGGCCCCCCACCCAGAGCCAGGGTCCTAATGGACCCTAGCCCCAGGTCTGCACCTAGCAGCAGAGGAAGTCTCTTTCCAAATAGCTGCCCATCCATTCCACTAGACACCACCAGTGAGGGCAGCCCAGGAGAGTCAGACCTCCCAGGACCCCAGGGTGGGGGCCCCGACACTGAGGTGTTGAGTGAGTGAGCAGTGTCATCCTGCCCCAGGACACCAAGAAATCCCATGATAGAGCCCCATGATGGACATCACATGCACGCCCACATGTCCTTCTTGCTCCCCCCCAGCCAAGAGGCTGGGCAGCTACCACTGGCACTTCCAAGCTGACAAGGGTGTAAACACCTGGGAAAGGTGTTGAAGCGGGTGGAGACAGAGCCCAGAGCCCAGAAATAAGGGCAACACCCTTGGTGGGCCTTCCTGAGAAGGACAGCACCTGTCCTGCAGGATTCCTGCCCCAAATCCATGAGGGAAAAGACTGACCCAGGTGTCAGGACATTCTACACAGGTCTGAATAGCACTCTTCAGAGTGGTCAGGGTCCTGAGGCAAAAGGACAGCCCAAGGACCAGTGCAGATGGGGCCCCAGGGGATGCAATGGCCATTTGCTCTCAGAACAGGAGCACATGGGTGGGAGGCTGGTGGAGACTGCTCAGTTATCTGCCCAGCATCAATGTCACTGCTGACCTGTGGCCATACCAGGTGTCAGCACCTGGGGAAGCAGGGGAAGGGGTATATGGGAACTTTACTATTTCTTGAGATTTTTTGGCAAACTTAGTTCAAAATTAGAGGTTTTCAAAAACTTTGAAAATGGCATCTGTTATGTGTTGGCTTATGTGCCTTGAGAGGATGTTGGTGTCCCGGAACCTTGGAGACCCTCTTGCATTTGAAGAGGGGTCTTTCCAGAGGTGATCAAGTTAAAATGAGGCCATTAGGTGGCTCTAATCCAACATGATGTGTGTCCTCATAGAAAGGGGAAATTTGCTCAAGAGGAGTATGGAGAAGGCAGCAGCCGGGGTGAGGCTTCCACATGCCCAGGGGCAGGGGACAATCTCCCTTGCAGCCTAAGTGCTTTAGCTTTGCAGACTAAACACATTTGTGTGATCCTCCCCAAGCTGGGCCCCAGAAGTCTCAAAATATGATCTCTTTTCCTGTTGACCTGGGCCAGGTTGAGGGCACAGATGGGGCCCCCAGCCCTGTCACCCCCTTCCCTGGGGGTATGTGGGCGGCTTTCAGGCACCTGCTACTCACAACCTGTGAATGCCCCACGCAGGGAGTGGCTGTGGCCTCACCTGCCCTCTTGGATTAGTAGCAGACTGTGTCTTACCTGCAGCCTACCAGGAAAGCCCACCCTACCTCACTGTTCCCATCTAGAACCTAAAGCTCCAGTCCTAGGAATGCCTCCCTGAGGCCAAATCTGCACTTTTATTGCCATGGGAAAATTCTGTTTGAACCAGAGATTACAATTCTTCTTCCCATGCTATTCTCCTGCAGACCCGGCAGGTGGTGAGGGACCTCAGGTGTCAGCCACTGAACCTCAAGCTCTAGTAGGTGAGGGCCAAATTTACTGTCATCATTCCAGGTAACCCCAGGGACATTGCCACCCCAACCTGATAGCCTGGGGCTCCTGATCTGGAGGCCAAGGAGCATTTTTGGCACAGATCCACAGAAGACCAGCTGCCTGGTGCCCAGAGAGGTCTTGGGGGAGAGGAGAGGCTCTGGGTATGCAGGGGCCACAGTCTACCTGCCTGTCCAGAGCAACCATTGCTCTGAGAAGCTGCTAGACTGGGACAGTGATTCAGCCTCTCTTTTGTGAGCCAGACACATCCCTGTCACCTTGGGCAGGGCGGTACTGTGGTCAGTGACCAGAGTTCCCAGGGCTCTCTCCCCCAAGCCCAGCACCTGCCTGCCCTAGACTTTCACTGATGCCCCTAGTCTTGGGGACCTCACCAATCCCAGGCAAACCAGTCCACTTGATCACACTGCCCAACTCCACACTGGCACTCAGCCCTGGGTGGAGGCCTCCACCCTGAGCTGACCCACCAACCGGAGCCCTAGCCCCAGGTGGTCAACATGCATTGACTCGTGTGGACGCCGGGACATCACAGGCAGTGAAAAGCCGCTCTTGAAGGCTTTTCTGGTTTTTCCATTTATAAAGCAGAGTGAGGTTATAAATCAGAAAAGTATTTATAGGAGACACACAGCTAGCAATAACAGGTTCGAGTGGCCAGTGCGTCTCTGTGACTATTTCATCTTCCACGCTAACTTAAACACAAGAAAAAGGGCTTTCCAGCCCAGGGCTCTGCTGCACGGCCGAGGGGGCTGAGTGCATTTGTAATAATTCATAGACTTCTCCCTTTCATTTTTCTGCTGCCCGGGAATTACATCCACTATTACAATGTGCTGTGACTGCCTAGCCAGACACAAACTTGCTCAGACACAAGTGGGAGATCCAGGAGAGGTGGGGCTGGGCTCACTGTGTTGTACACGCAGAAACTGCAGGGCCCCTGAGCACTGGAGGGGAGAAGATACTGGGCAGACCGTTCCTCATTCCAGTCAGTGCTGGTGGCTCTGAGATTGGGTGCCAGTTCCTGGTGAGGAAATGCCCCAGTGTCCAGTCCCCCGGGCACTCCCCCAAGTACGCTAGGGGCCCCTCTGGCTCTGGGGTGACCACTGGGGTGCACTGCTCCAGCTAAGAGGCACAGAGGACCCAGACTGGTGTGGGCAGGTAAGGACTGCGGGGGCAGGGGGTGGAGAGCACCAGAAGACACTCCACTATGTGGCCTGGCCCTGGTCCTTCCTTACTAAGGACCCAGTAGTTCTACTTCCCTTCCTCTGGAGCTTTTGTTACCAAAATCCCAAAAGCCACTAGAGCCAGTCTGTGGCCACATAGCAAGTTGGGGGCAGAACTGGAACTCCCTCTCCCCCAGGCTGTAGGCCAGGGCAGTGGCAGGAGGGGCTGAGCTAGGCCTGAGGGGTGGGCAGGCCCTTCCCCCCACACTCAGAGCTCACCACCACAATCAGGCCTGGGGCTGAGAGGGCCCGAACCCAGGGGCCCAAGTGCTTGGGACACAGTGCCAACATCACCTCCTCCGGGAAGCCTCCCCTGCCTGTGCTGCCCAGTAGTGGCCCTGAGCTGACCACCTGTCCCCTGAGCCCCTCCAGCTCTGGGAGTGGTCACTCAGCTTGTGTTATCCTCTAAGACTAGGGACATTTCTGTTCAAGTCCCAGTGGTTCTCCTGGAAACAGCTGCTGAATGAGTGAACATGTGAGGCCCCTGCCCAGGAGTCCAGATTTGCCGCGGCGTCCTGCCCCCCAGGCCCTTAGCTGCCCAGGCTGGGTTAGGCCACATATTCTGAAATCCCCCCTCAGAAACATGAGCAGGCAGAGGCCCCTCCAGCCCCACCCTAGACCTCACTGAGCAGGGCCGCGCCCTCTCTGTGCACCATCCAGGTCAGAGACCTCTCTAGAAGCTCCAAAGAGCCAAAGAAACCATCTGGGGCTGCACTGGGTTGGCGGGTTCTCAGACTCTTTTCTCTGTCCTTCCCCTATCACCCCTAGCCATTTTCACAGGACAGATACAGAATGGGGAGTGCCATTAAACTGTCATCTCCCTGGCTGTGTGAAAAGGCATCAGGTAAGGGGTTGGGGGGGACAGAGCCAGGCCAGCTCCCCCACAGAGGGGCTGTACCTAGGGAGATGGGGCCCCACTGGGGCTTGGGTGCTGCTGTCACCTGGTCAGCTCCTAAAGGAGGACGCCCTGAGGCCAGCCCCTGCCCCAGCAGGGCACTCTCCAACGGCAGCAGAAGTGCAGCGCAGCCCCAACCCTCGCAGGGACAGGAGACTGAGGTGGGGAAAGAGCTAGAGAAAAAGCAGGCCTGGAGCCCACCCTTCCCCAGGAGTATGGACAACCTGGGAGCCACTGCCTGCCCTCAGCATGTCTGGATGCTATAGAGGCCTGGGAGCCCCAGGGGCTCAGTGTGGTGAGTTTCCTGGCTCCTCAGGGTCCCAGGGTCCTGTGGCCTCACCCTGCCCACTGATGCTCAAGCCCAGGCTAGGGGCTGGCTCAGTAAGGAGTTGGGTGGGCAGGGCAAGGTGACAAGGGGATGTCAGGATCCAGGCCTGAAGTGGGGATGGATGTGGTCAGGTATGGCTGGAACAGCAATGAAGACCTGGCCCTGACCTAGGTGTGTACGCGTGGTCACTGCACCCATGGAGCCAACAGGGTGGGCAGGAGGCCCTAGGAGGACAGGAAAAGGGTGTGGCCTCCTCAGGACAGAGGGCCCCCATGTACCTACAGACACCTTCAGGCAGATGGCCCCCAGAATCACACCAGACAGCCCTGGACAGAAGGTCCCCCACTCACCCACCCGTGATTTATAGGCCCAATGGCCCAGGTCCAGGGTGGATGATCACAGACACCACCCAGACCCGGGGCCCAGATCCATGCCCGCAGCACACCTACCCCCAAGAGACCTGCCCTGGTGGAGCTGGGCCCAGAGGCCCCCTTCCAAGCTGCAGAGACAGCTGGGGACAATGCCTGCCCTCCCTCCTTTCTCTCTCCTCCAGAGAGGCTACCGTGGCCAGGGGAGGGGCCCAGGGGCAGAGGCTGGAGCCCCAAGAGCAAGGTGCCCTCTGTAACCAGAGGCTCCAGGATGCTGAGACATGAAGTTTGTCAGAGGCCCCTCACAGATGGGGGACAGGAAAGGTATGGCCTGTCCCTGAAAGCAGCAAGGGCCTTGGGGCGGCACTGTCAGGACCCAGCATCAAGATCAAAAGCTGCTTAGCACTGACGTCTCTCGCTCCCACCTGGTACGCTAACGCGCCAGCTCAGAAATACAATATTTGAAATGTCTTTTTCATAAAGGTCTTTATGGGTTTGGAAATTTAAACACCACAGAGCCTGAGTTGAATTGGAAAGCAAAAGTCTCTAAGCTTGTACATCTTAGAGGAAAAAAAATTCAATTAAGTGGGATTTTAGCTGTTTCAATAAAATTGGACTCTCCCTTTTCAAGATAAGAGCTCTCCAGCGCAGAACAACCTTTATGCGCCAGAGTATCCACTTCTCCTAAAGGCATAATCCTAGCTCAGGACACAATACCCACAACAGGAAATCAATGTATAGTCGAATCAATTTGAAAATATAAAATAAACTAATATATGAGTGGAAAATTGACTTCCTATGGATTAAAAGCGCACAAATACTAGAAAAACCTAGCTTTTTAGTAAGAGGAAGTGGCTAGGGGGTGGGGGTCTGGGGAAAGGGCCCTACAAAGCTCTCTTTGCCTGCAGGACAGGCATTGGGCCCAACCCACCAGAGCAGAGGCTGCTGTGGTCCTGGGAGGATGGAGGTGAGGTCCCTGGCACCAGACACCATGCTTAGAGCGCATACATATGCTGCTATCCTAACCACTGACTTGAATGTGTGACAGGACATGTTAAAGAGCGTCAGAGTGGTAACCTTCAAGGTTAACACCTCTCCCTGCCACAGCCCAGGACCCACCATAGCCACCAAGTGGATGCAGGGAGGACCCCATAGGCCTATAAATCTCCGTGAGGTCCTCCTCTGACATACCCACCCAGTCTGGGTGCCTGGCACAGGAACGTCCCTCTGCCTGACCCCCACAGAGAGGCAGGCCCAACCAGTGTTGGGACTCTGGACCTAGGGGTGGGGAAGAACCCACTTAGCAGGCTGGGCCTGGGCAGGGGCCTGCACCCCACTGAGGTGAGCCCTGTCCTAGCCCTGGATGGTGAAGACACCTCATGGGAATATGGTTGGCAAATGTCCCATGTGCCCAGGAAGGACAGGACAGTGTGGGCAGAGGCTCCCACAATGAGGATCACCATGGAGCACCAGGCTGGGGCTGAAGCCTGCACCGCAGGGTATGACTGGGGCCTCCTGGGCCTCTGCAGTCTGCACAGCTCTGCCTCTCACCCAGACACTGCTCCTGCCCCCATGGCCCGTGCCCCCAGCCCTAGCCACCTCCTCCTAGGAGCCTCACCCCTGCCCTGGCAGACCCCTCCCCTGGGCAGGGCCCAGACCTGCCTCCTGGACCCTGGACCCCACATGTCCCCTGACCAAGACACCACAGGCGGTGTCAACTCTGCTCCTAGAGCTACACTGTCTGTCCCCCTTAAATTAATCCCCCCATACTCTGCCCCTTTCCTGACTCCCCATTCCCCCCAGCTGGCCCCTGTGGCAACACCCCCCAGCCTATCTCCTCAGTAGTGGGTTCCTTTCTACTGGCCTCAATGCCAGCAACTCTCTCTTGGTTTGTTTTGGTCCCAAATATGCCACCAAGGGGAGTAAGAGCCAAGTAGCACAAGACAAGCAAAGGGTGTTACTTCTGGGACCCACTCAGGCTTCCAGCCAAGGGTGCTGGCTTTGTTCCTGCCTTGTCCTGGGCTAGGCTCTGACTGCCATCCGCATCCCTGGGACATCTGCCAGCCAGGCCTCTCCCTGGCTCTGACTGCCATCCTCATCCCTGGGACATCTGCCAACCAGGTCTCTCCCTGACCTTCCATGCACTCAGCAAACCCCGAGTTAACTTGTAAAGATAATGAGGAGAAAACAGCGGTAACAACTGAAGTAACACTCAAGGTACGGATCAGGGGCCTGCCAGGTGTGGCCCCAAGCATCTCCCTGCCTGTGGTGTGGTGGAGACAATAGAGCCCCATATGATCACTGGAGCCTCACCCAGACGCTGGGAGAAATTGTCCTTCTTGGCCATTTTACAGAAGAGTAAACTGAAGCCTCTAGGTCTTAGGCTGGGGCCTCCTTCAGAGAAGAGGCCCAGAGAAGTGAAGTTGCTGGGAGGAGCCCAGGGCTGCTGAGGGTCTGGCCCCACCTGCCCTTTTCCCTCCAGCCCTCGGGCTCTGCCTGCCTGGCCCTCTCCCCTGTGCTGCCCAGTCTCTCTGTAGACCGTTCCTCCCACGTCTTCTCTGATCACAGCTCCCAAGTGGCCCCAAAACAGATATGTCCACATCCAAATCCCTGGGGCCTGTGAATGTGCCTGAATTCTGGAAAAGGGTCTTTGTGAATGTGATTAAGGTAAGGATGAGGGTGGGCCTAATCTGGTGACTGGCTTCTGCAATGGAAAAGAGCAGTGATTTTCAACTCGTGTGCTATGAGAGGATCTTACGTGTGCCTTGAAAATTATTAAAGATCATTAATTAAATTGTTTTCAAAAGAAGTTCAAAGCATAGTAAGTATATTGTTTTTCTTACTCTTTTTTTGATCAGCATAATTTAAGTGTTCTATGGAAATTTAAGTATAGGTTCAAGTGCGCCCTGAGGTAAAGAAGGTTGAAAAACACTGGAACAGAGGTACCAGCACACGGAGCAGGACAGCTGAGGCCAGAGGCAGAGGTCAGAAGTCTCAGTGCTGCTGCTGCAAGCTGGGGATGCCAGGGACCATCATCTCCTCCCGAAGCTGCAAGGCAGGCAGATCCTCCCTGGAAACTTCAGAGAGTGTGGTCTGCCCATGCCTAGGCCTCAGACTAAAAGGGGACTGTGCTGCCTTCAGCCCTGCCCCACCCCAGTCGTGGTCCTCCTGATACTCCCCCTGCCCCATCCCCACCCACCCTCAGGATCTGCTCACACTCCCTCCTCTAAGCAGCCCCCCTGGACTGCTCCAGCTCAGAGACCCACCCTCCCCTACCTTGCTGCCCTACCTGCCTAGGCCTTGGTCTCCTGACAGCAGGGCCCAGCAGCCCCCAGGCCAGACACCTGGTTCAGAAGCACATGCAGCTCCTGGGAAGGCCATTGCCCCAACAAGTAGGGTCAGAGAAGGGGAGGTAGCTGAGACTCTCAGCCCAGTCAGCTGGACACGTGCCCTGGGCTTGTTAGTGGAGTTAATGGTCAAGCATATCATGGGGAAGCTCACTTGAATTAACACCAGCAGGGTGGATTTGGGGATAAATTGGGCAGTCCCACTGGCTGCATCCAAAGCCCGGCAACTAGGTAAATTAGGTCGTCCTGAACTTATCAAGAAGGAAAAATGCATAATCGGCAGCAGTGTGGTAGAAAGATGATGGTTATTTACAAAAACCACCCTGTTTGCAAATTTGTGCAAAATTGTTTCTAGCAGAGCTTTACAGAGCTATCTGCACATTATCTCCACCCGAGAGTCCCAGCCCTGCATATTAACTAATGTCTGAGATTTAATTGGAAAGAGAACGGGCCACATTGTAAATCGCTTTCCTGCTGTCTGTCTCTGTCTCTCTGCTAGGCCCAGACGTGGAGGCACTCGGGGCCAGCAGGTGGATAGCTAGGCTCTGCACTGCCCAAACCACCTCACCTCCCTCCTGAAAGCCTCACACTCACCACAGACCCGGCCTTGGAGCACACAGCCACACCCATAGCAGGAAGTGGCCCTCATGGGTTTCAGGTGGCCACAGGCAGGGGATATTTGTAGCCATGAAATCCAAAGAGGCTGGTCAGTGGCCAAGCCTGACCACAAGCATGTCTGGTAGGTCTTTCTTCATTGGACTGACTATTAAAGCAGGGAGGGCACAGAGTGACACTGAACAATGGGTCACCAGGTAGCTCCTAGGTGAATGCAAGCAAGGGTAAGCCCACCTGGGCCTCAGCCTCACACTGACCCAGTGACAGTGGGATGGACAAGCCTCAGCTTGCTCTACTGTGCCCAGGCTGGTCTGGGAAGTGGGTAGGGGTGCTCAAGAGGCCTGGGGGTGCCCACTGCCCACCCTTCCAGGCCTCAAAAGTTCTGAGAATGCACAGGGAGGGTGATATCTGAGCCATAGATGGCCAGGGTGCTGGGTCATGCTGTAGGCAGCCTCTGTACAGGGCACACCCCTCCTGCCCCTGCACAATGCCATCTATACACGGGTGTGCACCTGTGGGCTTATTCAGTTTGAACCAAGGACCAAAGTGCCTCCAGTGCCTAGAGCCAGAGAGGTAGGAGCTCTCCCTGGCCAAAGTTGTGTTTTTAATTGATTCACATGTTTTGTGACAGACAAAATATGTCTATATGATGAAAAAAATGTGTGTAGAGGTTCGACACCCATAGCTCAGCAGCTAGGGGCCAGCCACAAATATCGGGCTGGCGGGTTCGAATCTGGCCTGCCAAAGACAATGACAACTACAAAAAAAAAAAAATGGCTGGGCATTGTGGGGGGCTCCTGTAGCCTCAGCTACTTGGGAGGCTGAGGCAAGAGAATTGCTTAAGCCCAAGAGTTTGAGGTTGCTGTGAGCTGTGATGCCACAGCACTCTACCAAGGGTGACATAGTGAGACTGTCTCAAAAAAAAAATGTGTGTAGAAAGGCTCAATATAAAAAGCCAAGGTGTGGGTCGGGCCAGGGAGCCCCCACTGTGGTCCCACTTTAACTTGGCTGTGACTCAGAACAGACATGGCTGAAGACCCCCTTCTGTAACCTCTTCCTCACAACACAGCCCTCTGCAGTGTGGCCTAAAGGCCTGCACCCTGCTTTCCTGCCTCAAGAACCACCCTCCCCATCCCAACCCCCACTCTGAGAACTGCTTTCTTGTACCTTCCCTCCCCTCCTGCCATAGCTGTTTTAATTTCCTCATCCTTTGCCAAGTCCTGCCTTCCTGTGAGGCTGTAGCCAGCACTCCCTGGGCCCACATGGAGACGAGACCGTCAGACACACCTGCTTGTTCTCTGAGCTTGGTGCTCCCCGACTGCCACATTCTGGGACACAGCTGTGTCAGAACAGTCCTGCCCAGTGCAACTGACCCCCAGTGGGAATGGGGTGGGCCCCAGCCCAGGTGTGGTGAGCACGAAGAAGGTAGAACAGGTGAGGGATGGGCCAGGTGTCACTTGGCAACTGCTCCAAGCCAGGAACAGCAAGAGTAGAGGCCTGAGGGGCCACACAGCAGTGCCTGACATCAGAAGCACAGCCCAGTCCCATGCCACCCAGAGGGGAAGGGAGCTCAAGGGACCTGCCCATGCTGTAGGACCCACACTGGGCAGTGGCAGGTGACAGGATGAGACTTCACTTCAGCGCCATAGCTCTGGAGCCATGTGGGACACAGGACTCACAGAAGGCTCTACAGTAGAGGGGTGGGTGCTGAGGATGGTCCAGGGCACAGAGGTGTCACCATGGAGTGGTTCTGGAATGAAGTAGGCGGGAGAGCAGGTGCAGACTCCAGGGCTCACGGAGGGGGGGCTGGAGCACTGAGGTGCCCCTAGCTGAGGGGTTGCTGCCTCAGGGGAGCAGGAAACCAAGTTTGCCTCTGACCACATAGAAGTGAAGATTCTCCAGGATGACCGAGCAGAACATCAAGGGTGCAAGAGGCCCAGGACAGGGGTGGGGAGGTGGGGGGGGGCACTAAGCCCTCAGGGGGCCAAAGGGCCTGGCTCAGGTGGGGAGAGCAAGGCCCTGAGTCCATACCCAAGCTCCAGCAGGGAAGTCACCCACCAGTGTGTACCCAGGGCCGTGAGCATCTGTACATGTCTATCGTGTGTCCTCACATGCCTATGTGTGAGATTCATGTTTCTGCATCGTGTCTCCGACTGTTTTCCTAAGTGTGGGTATTTCGTGTCTCTAGGTGAGTGTGTCCACATGTGTCTTCTGTCTGCCCTCCTCTGGGTGATATAGGCCTGGGGCAGCCCCAGCAGGAGCCGGGGTGCTGGGGACTATCTCAGATTGACCCTTGTACCAAGCCCTATGGATGGAGTCCATGTGGCTGCAGGGCGTGGTCCAGAGGCCTATGGTCAGGAGGCCAAAGTGCCCACCTCCGCCACAGACCCCGTAAGCCCCTGCAGAGTGTTGATTCTGCACTGCTAACTCATTGATCGTCTGGCCCGGGTTAATTAATTAATTAGGGCAGCCAAGAAGGACAGTGGGCTGGAGCCCAGGGAATGATCCCACCACCGGGAGCTTTATTAGTACATAAAATGAGTGTTTAAAACCCACACGGCCACAGTGCACTGTGAGGCTTTTCATTAAACAAACCTATAAAATTACTTGCCTCATTATGTATTTTCTCGACTTCCCCTGCCTTTGGCGCTCCCTCCCCACCTGCCTCCCAGCGCTCTAAGTGCCTATTTGAAATCAATTTCTCTAATAATGGACTTAATGAGCTCATCAATTAGGGCTGCCATAACCGAATGTCGCGGGCTCTGCGGTTATCAGTTAAACTCTGGAACTAATTTCCACGCTTCATCCATCACGGGGCGCCCGCATGCAGGCTGCTGCTCCGGGACGATAGGGAGACCCCAGGCCCTTCCCTCCAAGCCTCGCTGGCGGTCCCCAGAAAGGACAATGAGGACAGACGCCCACATGGCCCAGTGCAGCCACACACAGGGTGGGCGCCCGGCAGTGTAATTAGCAGTAATGGATGGCCGGAGAGGCCCGAGATAACGCGTGTGGCTCCACATGGAAAGTCCCATTAGGCCCTTCTCATCTCAGCGTGCTGCCTTCCTCGCACTGTCTTTGCCCCGCCTTCACATAATGCCCAGTGCTGTTCGAGGCCAGCTGAGGGACACTCTTCGCCCCTCAACCCCAAGGAAGCACGGCCAGGGCAGGCAGAGTGGAAGGAAACTTAGGAGATGGTGCAGCAGCCACTAGGAAGGTTCCAGAAGCTGACTAGGGAGTGTCAGGGAGGGAGAGACAGTCTCCGTGGCTGTGTGTCCCACTCTGGTCTACACCCTTACCACCTGGAGAGGGACAAGTGGACAGTCTTGAGTGTCCCCCATGCCGTACACCTGCTGGGCCAAGAAGTGAGTCAAGGTGCTCTTGAGAAACTAAAGCACAGAACTTGTTCTCCCTGCCAAGCCAATGATGGCAGGGCCCCTACACTGTCCCTTGCCTATTCCTGGCCTAGCAGTCATCTGGCCAGGGTGGTGGGGGCTGTGTGTGCCTCCTGACCCGGCTGTCCAGCCTGTCCTTCCTACAGCAACCCCCAGCCCAGCTGCAACTGAGTGCCCCTTCCTGAGGTCCTGTCTGGAAAAGCCTGAATAGTTCAGTCCCCCCAGGACCCCCACCCTATTGTAGCACCAAGGCACTAGCAGGGAGGGACTGGGGGATGCTGGCAAGGCACAGGCTGTGGCCTGAGGGATGGGTGGGGTGGTCCCTCTTGGTGTGGGTGTCCTGGTGTCTCCCTTAGCCCGTTGCTCCCTGCAATTTGTCATAATCAGCCCAGCTTTTCTCATTAACACAAGGCCATTAGCCCGCTTTATCAGCAGCTGGAGGCATCTCAGCCCAGCCTGGCCCTTCCCCAGAGGCACCTCCAGCCACCCTCAGGGTAAAGCAGCAGTGACCTGTGGTCCTTAGTCCTCTCTGTCCAAGCACAAAGCACACCATAGCCCAGGCTTGAGTGAACTGAGCTGGGTCCCAGGAGATAGCCTCATGGAAGGGCCCTGGAGGGCCAGCCTTGTGAAGTTACTCCTGTGGACAACTCACAGCACGTGAGGGCACTCACTATGTGCCAGGCAGCAGCCAGGTACTAGAGCATAGCCCCGGACCTGGCATGGGAGTAAAGACTCCAAGTCCAAAGGCTTGTCCAGGGTGACAAGGACTGTGGAGACACCAGGCAGGCAGAATGAAGCAGTGAGCAGGGAACACGGGACACAGTTGTCAGGCTTCTGTGATGTGGCCAGAGCCAGCGGGGCCTCTGAGCAAAGGAGGGTGCAGCCCCAAGGGAGACATGGCCTAAGGCAGTGACAGGTGAATCCCACCGGTGTGGGTGGGGGATAATGGGCACAAGGAAGCCCCTGGTGACCTGAAGAGAGCCCCCCTGGCGGGGCTGAGAGGCTGGAGGAATGTGGAGGCAGGTCCCAGGGGCAGGGGTGGAGGACAGAGGTAGGTCCAGGCCAGGCTATTAAGATGGGGAAGAGACGGTGACCAGATAGTGGGATGCTAGACATGGTTAGTAAATGGTCACACCCACCCTGCTGCCTCCACCCAGACCCTGAAGCTGCTTCCTCCTCATTTGTAAGTTCAGGGTACAAAGCTCCCACACCCTCAGAGGAGAGATCGGGCCAGTCAGAGCAATGACTCACAAGACCTGAGGGTGACAGCTTGCACTGGGCACAGGAAAACCCTGTCCTGCCTGCTACATGATCCTCAGATGAGGAGTGGTTGCTACTCAGCATCCCTCCCCTCGGGGTCTCTGAGAGCCAGCAGCTCCACGTAGGTGCTGGCCCAGCAATTGCTGGGATTCACTTCAGGTAGGAACATACTCACCCAGGCAAGGCTGTCCGTGGTCCACCATCTCAAGAAGGAGGGCCCATGTGGGTGGGAATCTCAGCCCTGGTCTTGGACTCCAGTTTTGTGGCTTCAGACCCTGCAGAGGGCCCTCCCAGTCTTTTGGCCACAAATCAGCCCCCTACAGCTGAGTTTGCTGTGACTGACCTGCTGACTGTCTGGCCAGATGTTTCCAGATGAACCAAAACGCTGGTTCAGGAATATCATTCTTGGTGTCCACTGAGACTGCTGAGGCCATTTTTAAAGTGTTAACAGTCCTAGGCTGGGGGAGGAGGACGTGACAAGAAGAAGCATGGGCAGAGGAGGAGCACCACAGAGGAAGAGGAAGATGAGGAGGAGCACCGCAGAGAAGGAGCATCACAGTGGAAGAACACAAGGAGCAGCACAGCAAAGGAGCACCACAGAGGAAGAGCAAGACAAGTAGGAGCACCTGTTGAAGAGCACAGCAGAGGAGGAGCATCACAGAGGAAGAGCACAAGGAGGAGCAGCATAGAGGATGAGCACGATGAGGAAGAGCATGGCAGAGGAGGAGCACCTGTGGAGGCATGGGTGTGTCTCGGCTGGTGTTCTTGGACATCAGTTGTGGATGCTACCTGCACTAGGGTCCACCATGTAGGTATCACCTTAAATTTTCCCAAGTCTTCAGAAGTGTTCATAGGATGATCCATCTGCCCCAGCAAGACTCTGCCCTCTACTCATAGACAAGGGAAGAAAGGAGCAGCATGATGGAGGCCCACTGGGGGCAGTGGCTCACTAAATTTAATGTGAATGCCTTCCTTCCCACACAAGGAGGTGCCACAGTTTGTCCTTCCCAAGTCTAAACCCTGGTGTCCCCTTCTTTGCCTACATCCTTACAGTTACTGGGGGTGCTGAAAACAAAAGCCTGAGCAGTGAGGATCGTGTGAATGACATGAGCACAGCACTACATGTCAGGCCAGCACAGAGCAGCTGCTAAATGTGTTAGTGCTGCCACTGCTGAGAACATGACATTGGCACTAACCACGCCCCATGGTGCCACCTGCCACTGCTGAGAACCATGACACTGGTACTAACCACACCCCATGGTGCCACCTGCCACTGCTGAGAACAATGACACTGGTACTAGCCACACCCCATGGTGCCACCTGCCACTGCTGAGAACAATGACACTGGTACTAACCACCCCCCATGGTGCCACCTGCCACTGCTGAGAACATGACACTGGCGCTAACCACCTCCACTGAGGTGCCACCATGGCTGACACTAACTGACCCTAACTCTCCTGATGGTGAGACTGTGGCTGACACTAACTGCTAACTGTGCTAATGGAAGCACCAGGTGAGGCTGCCCAGCCCACAAGCTCTCCTGTCAGAGGTGAGGGGCAGCTCAATGAGCAGGTAAACCCAGACTTCCCAAGGCCCTGAATATCAGAGGGAACCTGCAGGAAAGGAAGCCTTGGGATATCAGGCAAGGATTGGGGTGGGGGGGGCTAGATGAGGAGGCTCCAGGTGAGTGGGACTTCAGGTGAGGGGACTCCAGTGTGTGGGTGTCCTGGCTGGTGGTGAAGGGGGACCTTCAGGTATGTGAGGTACCCATGGGTTCCAGGCTGTTAGGGAAAGGCTGTGAGTGAGTCAGCATGACCTTGAGAACTGCCATGAACTCATGATCCTCCATAAGCTCAGCCAGGGGTCTCCAGTCGGTGTCCCCTCATCTGTCCAGTTGGCTCTAGACCTTGAACACAGGCTCCACTTCAGCTTCCACCTCCCCTCCCCCCGACCTAGACATTAGGCCTCCCAGTCCTGGCTGCCACCCTGCCCTTGCCTCTCCCCCAACAGCCCTGCCTGAGTCCAGCCCCACAGCAGGGGCCCTCCCCAGAGGAGGGGATTCTGCAGATCAGTGCCCAGAGGAAGGCAGGGAACAGAGGAAAGGGAGAGCTGGCAGGTGGGTGAGAGGCAGCCCTGAGCAGGAGGGATATGGGTGGATATGGATGTGAACAAGCCCATCTCACTCCTCACTGCAGAGGGCAGGGCAGCCCCACTCCCCCACCCTCTGTACTTCCCCCATGGAGACAACCTCTCACAATGCCATCCCCCACCACACCCATCTGCTAGGAGCCAGAATCCCTGAGGTTCCCCTGAATCTCCCCTTGGCATTTGTTCCAACTCTGCTGAGACCACAAACTGAGCCAGATTTTGGGGACTGGAGAGGCCCTTAATGACAGCTCAGGTTTGGGCCTCCTCTGTGCCCATCTGGGGGCCAGGACAGACACAGAAACCCCTAAGAGGATCTTCCAGAGGAGCAGACGTTCCCCAGACCTTCCGCCCTTCTCCTCTATATGTGGGTGACACACACTATCCACACATGTGGACCAGAAGGGCGGGGCAACACATGGCATCAGCCTGGGCAGCCTTAGGACAGGCCTCTGTGACATCACTAGCTCAGCCCCCCTGGGCTTGTGGGGACAGACCCAGCATGTTGTGTCTGGCCAAGGGGCAGAGCTGCCCTCCTCCCAGTGGCAGGGCCTGGCAGGGATGGAGTTAAAACTGTGGTGCCTCCCAGACCTCCCTCCCCATTCCCTTTGAAATGGCTCCCTGGTTCCAGAATGACTCTGGCTTCCCTCTTAATCTGTATTTTACGAGTGAGAAGCTTTGCATTATGCAAATCGTTAGATAGGAACAGGTGACATTTCAGCAAAGAACATGAGCAGCGGCAGCCGGCCAGGCGGGCTGCTGATTTAGACATTAGTATTTGTCACCAGGGCGGTGGGGCGGAGGGGGACTCGGCCACTGAGGGCTCCTCACACCTTAAGGTGGAAGTTTCAGGGCTGGGCCAGGCCCACACACTCTGCAGCCCCATCCTTACCAGCACCTCCCAGAGCCTATGGGGCCCAAGGCAGGGCTGCACAGCCCCACTTCACAGATGAGGAAGCCAAGGCATAACAAGGTGACAGCTGGCCTGGGCTCTCTGGCTGGTGAATAGGGCAGGACCCAAGCCAGCTGGGTTACGCATTGGCCTCCCTCCCAGGGCCCACTTCCCAGGGCTACACAGCCCATTCTATGGACCGTTCCCCAGCAGAGCCCCCTCTGAGCCTCGCCCACACCCCGTTCCATGCCCCTGAGCTCTCCTGGTTAGGCACAGTGCTGGTCATCCATCATCCCACTGTCGGATGCACCCACCATCCATTTCTCAGAAAGTTGCTAGAGAAGAAGTGGAGGGGAAGTGGGCAGCCTCCATACTTCTGGCTCCCGAGCCACCAATTTTCTGGCTGCCTGAGGCTGCCTACTCTCTCTTCTGCTCCCTGAGCGCCAACCTCTGGTGGGAATTATGGAAAACTGAAGTGTCAATCCCAGTGGCCACTGAGACTGGGCCCCACAGGGCCTTCAGGGGCCACAGAGGCATGATGCCCACCAAGGCAGGCTCTCTCCTGGGGACCCATGGCAGGGCTGTCAACTGGGCTGGGCCATGTCACAGCCAGGCATCATGGCACAGGCCCAATAAAGCGGACAGGTAGCCCAGCCTGCCAGGATCTCTGGCCAGCTGAGACCTGACATGTGTGCCCCAGGAAGCCTTCCTCTTGGGTGCCTGGCTCTGCTCTGCAGGACCAGGCCTGGCCCAGGCTCTCCACTCTGTTCCTGCTGTCAGAACCACAGTCCTGAGTGCTCAGAGGATCTTCAGGCAATGTCATCTGAGGCTCTCGCCACTGTGAGACAATTGAATTTGTGGCCTAAGTGACCTTAGATGGTCTCAAAGGCCTTCCAGCTCAGACAGCCCCTGCACACCAGGTGTGCAGGACACAGGGCAGGGATGGGCACGGGCAGGGCTGTCCTGTGAGCCAGGCACAGCCAAGTCAAGATGGGTAGCACTACAACTCAGAAGGCCCAGCCAGCACCATCCTGCCCCCAGGGAAGAAGGGAGGATCACCAGGTAGACTCTGGTGGGAGCCTATCCTTGCTGAACCAAGCAGGCTGGAGGGTAAGCCTTGCCCATTCCTGGGAACCCATGATGCCCCCAGCTTCAGGCAAGCATACGGGTCATGAGGGCACTTTTCCTCCAGGAGACTTTGGAGAAGAAGTGAACAAACAGGAAGTGCCATGGGAAAGGGAGGGGGAGGGCCCAGGACTCAGGGAAAGCCTGACTAGGTCACCTGCCCCGGAGGCCACAGGAGCAGTGGGGAGCCTGACCCTGCCTGGACCCCAGCCTGTCCAAGCCTTGACCAAGCTTTTACAGAAGAAAATTCTGAACGCACCCAGCTCAGGGCTCTGTTTGAGGGCTCCTGTGTCCCTGATGCCCACTCAAAGGCCCAGGGTGCTGGAGGTGGCTCAGGAAGTGAGTAGGGCAGGAATCTGCTCCAGCCTGGTGGCTCCCTTGAGGCTCACAGCCCCACAGCCTGATGCGCGGAGAGACTGGCCTCTCTGTGGGCCCTGTTATACCCAGAGGGACCCTTCATATGGCAGAACTCCATGCACCAGTTATCTGTGGTGGGGTGAGTAGGATATCTCTTGTGGCTACAGAAAGCTTCACTTGCTATGTGCGCAGAACTGGGGAGCACAGGGCAGATGGCACTCTGCAAATACTCCTTGGAGTATGTCACTTGGCCACTCAACAAACACCATGAGTAGGGTAAAGGCACAAGAGACAAGGGAAGCAGACTGCAGTCAGGGCCAGCCAGGCCCTGGGCTCACACCTGCCCCTGCCTGACCACGGGTCTCTATGCCTTCCTCTCAGTGCCAAGACCTCACTCCCCTATCCCCACCTGATCTCCACAAGTGGCCCAGCCATCTTGCCCTAGGGCAGAAGGAAGCCAGCAGTCCCTGGAGACATGAGCGAAGGAAGCACCAGGAGCCCAGGGAGGCCACTGGGAGTAGATTTGACCCTAGAGTCCCCCACTAGTGGCATGGGGGCAGGGTGGGTAGAAGGGAAAGGCTGCCTCACCATTTGAGATCCAGGAGACCTCAAGCCAGCCCATGGGGTGAGGGGTGCGCTGGAGCACTTTGACCCCCATCCCCAGTTCCCCCGGAAGGGGATGGATGTTGGCCACCTCCCCCAGTAATCTAGCCCCATAGTACAGCAGCCTAGTGCTGGGGGCACAGCCAGGGAGGTGAGCAGGGGTGAGCTGAGGGCTGACCCACCAGTGTCCACCAGAGTCCTGGCCAGTTTCCCTCCAGACTGCCTAGGGAGGATCACCTATGGTCTCTACCTCCCCAGCCCTGTGACAGGGGTGGTAGGTGCCCAGCCTAGAGCTGATGCCCTGGCCTCTTTGCCCTGAGCTCTTCCCCATACTAGAGGTTAGGGTGGGTGGGGCCATCATGATGTTCCCCTGCACAGATGTCCATGCAAGTTCTTCATCTCCACGGCTGCTCATGGAGCATCGGAGGGGGCTTCATCAGCCGGGGATTGGGGAGTGAGGAGGGTAGAGGGTTCTATCACCAAGCCACTCTCAGGTGGCCCCCCAATTGGCACTTCTCCCACCAGTGGCTGGGACAGCAGCCACCTGGGTCTTCCTCACCCTGGAGCAGGTGTGCATACAGTTGGTGCTCAGTAAATAGGACACACGTGGGTACATCTTTTTGTTTCCTTTTGAAGTGCTCTCCTGGCTAACCCCTGGAAGGCAATGGGCCCTGCCCCACTCTGCTGGGGCTGTGCTGGAAGCTAGGTGCTTTGATAACAAGCAGGAGACAAGACCCAGCACCCTGAGCCCTCCCCACGCCAAAGGTCCTCCCCCTCCCAGCCCCAGGGACCCACTCGCCCACGCAGCAGGGGGCATCAGTCTCTTTCCAAGGAGCACCCTGGAGCTCTGCAGTGACATTTAAGATGAAAAGAAAAGGGAAATGTTCACTGCTCTAATAGTGTATGGTCAGGTTTGAAATTAGCATTAGAAAAGGAAACAGGCTCCCTTATCACTGGAGGGAGTCGTGTGGAATGGGTTCCTTACCATCCCTTTGTCTATTGTCAATAATCACTTACCTTCAGGCTCATAAATGTCATTCCTGAGGTACTCACAAACAGCCTGTTCCCTTTTTAAATTAGCAGTAGAGGTACTTACTGGTTTCCATTAAGGGTGATGAGCTCTCCGCCCAGATAAGGGAAGGCTGGGGTCTACAGGAGGCACCAACCCTCACTCAAGGCCAGGACAGTGGCCGCACTCCCAGCTTGGAAATCCCACAGAAAAGAGCCACTTGGTGGGAGAAAGGGTGGAATTTGAAGGGGGGGAGGAGGGAGTGTCTCCAGTGCCAGAGGACCTGCAAATCTCACACCCACTAGGTGCCATGGGCCACCTAGTCCCCATGAGCCAGTGTCAGCAAGCCCATTTTGAGGCAGGTTGCAGCCAGGGCAGGACCGTCAGGCAGCAGCAGCTTCTTTGCTGGCCCAGCACACACAAGTGTACATGTACCCCACACTCACACACCTGCACTTGCACACCTGAGTCCCCAAATACACAGCCCTCCAACTAGCTCAGAGGCTATACCACTAAGGTATCTCTCCACACCTGGCTCCCTTCCTACCCCTCCTCCATCCCAGCTCCTCCCTGTCCCAGGTCTCTCCACCCTCAGCAGCTCCCCATCCCAACTTCTCCCTTATCCCCAACTCCTCCCCATCCCAGCTCCTCCCTCATCTCAGTTCTTCCTCCAACCCAGCTTCTCCCTCATCCCTAGCTGCTCCCCATCCCAGCTCCTTCTCCATCCTTAGCTATACTCCACACCACAGCCAGAGTGAAAGTGAATGTTATTCCACTTTTCTTTTTTTTTGAGACGGAGCCTCAAGCTGTCCCCCTGGGTAGAGTGCCGTGGCATCACAGCTCATAGCAACCTCCAACTCCTGGGCTCAAGCGAGTCTCCTGCCTCAGCCTCCCAAGTAGCTGGGACTACAGGCGCCTGCCACAACGCCTGACCATTTTTTGGTTGCAGCCATCATTGTTGTTTGGCGGGCCCGGGCTGGAGATTTGAACCCGCCACCTTAGG